>JABAJX010000051.1:31047-41052 GCA_018221735.1 Termitomyces sp. K1Aa
GTAGGTATCGTTATGACACCGCATCAACCACCGGCGCACTGGTGATACGTATACGGCCAATGAACATTAATCAGATCCAGCTGCAGACGGGCGTTATCAGAAAATTTGCAAAACACGACGCAGGGTCATGTATCTATGATGTGCACTGAAGTTAAGTAGGTGGATGCGTGCGACTTGTCGTCGGTATGTGTCTACATCGGTACACCGGTCCTTGATCCCTTGATCCCCGAATGAATGAGGTAACAGCGCTCGCTTCAATTTAAATAATTAAGCCCGCCCACGAGGCCGGCGGTGTGGGTTACTGAACAGTGGGGGAACATGGGCCTCCCGGGGATACAGTACTCCCGGAACCCTATCGATTGGCGAGCGAAGTGAGCTGGCTCAGGCAGAAAGGAATCCATCGATAAAAAGATGATATCCGCGAGGAATATTGAAATCATTATGAAATTGAATTAACGATCCTTCCTTACGATAATCAGTTTCCGAGATGGACTTGTGGTGGCTGTCGGCCGTACAAACATACGTCAGTGACACAGGAGGTCCGATCCAATGACTACTAGTGGATTATGAAGGGCCACGGCACGAGATCACAATGAGAAGTGCGCGTATAGTGAAACAGCATGTATATCGTAAAGAACCTCTTGCCACCACGTAGGCAGTTGGCTCTGCCTTTCACACAATCGAATGGTGCTGTCCGTTGTGATGCAAGTTTGCGCATGGCGTAAGGACAAGTCCGACACGGCCTTCTGAAACCATACGATGAAGCGCATCATATCATCCCACCAACCCGGTAGAAGATTATCCTGTATGAAAGTCGAGTAATCGATCCTATCCGCATGCGTATCCGTGACCTACCGTCTTAATGGAGTTCAAGATACTATGCAAGTACTTGATAATGGAACTTCAAAAAAAGAAAAAATCCACGGCCGATAGACAGACATAGAGGCCAGTGATAGTGATTTGTCAGAGTTAAACTTTGTACTTTTAAGCTTGCTTCAGGTGCCGAAGCTGGGTAGCTAGATCGTGGTGGCTGAACTTGCCGATATGGAAAGCCTTGCCCAAAGGGTGTCGTAATACAGGGTCTGCTTCTGGTCTGCCATTGAGAACATATAAGTAGTAACGGACCTGGGTTAATGTGATGAATAAATGGTCCGATAGGTGGCACCGCATTGAATCCCGTCGAGAACCATCTTTGGTAGAGTGGTGTTACAATATGATACTGGGGTGCAAACTTAAGACTGAGCAAAAGGCACCAAGAACGTGCAGTAGGCAGCAGCTCTCTGTGGATTTGACCCAGTTGCTGTGGAGCTAATATTTGAATTGAGGAACACACCACAGAAACAGAATAACAGGTCAGCCTTGAGAGCTGGGTTCCGTTGGAATATAGCTTCTTTGACCGTGAAGATGAGCAAATTCGATACTAGTGAGTTCGAAGCGCAAACACACGAAGATGAGAGCCTATTGATTGTCTGTCCATTCAATCGCGAGGTTGCAAAAAAGCTCCGCATCTCGACAACTTCTTGGCAGCGGGCAGTCACAAGGCTCATCGATGTGCTTCCGTTCGCGTCATAAACGACCTTGTCTATGGGACAGCAAGATCATATGACGGCAATGGGTGTTGTAACTCGGAACAATTTGTAAAACCTAAAGACAAAGGATTCTATTCCTGATGGCGTTAAGGAAGATTACCAAATCGAACGAGGCACCGCTGAGCCTCAATGGATTGATAAAGTTTGTTTCCTAGTATGTTGGGCATTGTGAATCCCAAGGATACCAGCTGACTTTCGTCTTTTCAGGGTGGCCCAAGTTAAGCTCAAGGCGGCGTGTGGTGGTAGCATAAATGCGGACCGGTGCGCCTAGACGAGTTGTCAGGGCTTTCGAGAAGTTATGTGAAGAGTGATTGAGAAGCAAGTGATCTCGCTGGCGGCTGCAAACGAATAGCACCTGACTCTCATTCCCAAAGCACAAAGGGTATATCCGTCATAACTCCAGACCCCCAACAGACGAGCCATGGAGTCTCAAAGTACCAAGCTACAATTTCTGAATAAGCCGGATTGGAAAAGCCGTCACTTGTCGACAGTCGACATATCTTGAAAAAATGGGTTTGACAGACTAATGAGGCACAATTGTTGAGATGACTTGTTACAACAACGATCGATATGCAGAGTGAGCAGTGTACCAACTAGTCAAATTATGCATGGGCTTGGAGTCGATGGTGTAGGGGACTTTGAAGCTTCGGAAAACGTTTGGGATGCCCACAAACTTCAAATGTCGTACCTTTCTTCCATGGTCGTGTATTGGCTTCAGTCAGAAAGCAGCGCAAGATACCCTATCTAGGCGAACAAAGAGTTAAGTCAACGTTGAACTTTAAGAGGTTGAGCCACAAGTGGAGAGCTCTGGAAGCCGAACATGTCACGTGGAAAATGATGCTTGATCCACCCAGTGACCACTTGGCTGAGTAACCCTCAGATGTTCCCCCGCCTTTTTAACTGTCTTTCCTTTCGACGACCACCTCCAAGATCAATCCTCGCAGCAACTTTTTTTCCAGCCTTTTTCTCCTCGCGGAATCCGTTAGAAATGTCGGTCAAGCAACTTGTCGATGTTCGTCCCTTGCTCTCTTGTGGTATCTGGTCTCAGGCCTGACTTTTTATGGTCCAATTCGACAGACTGCTATTGCGGATAACAAAGTTACTATTTTCTCAAAGAGCTGGTGTCCGTACTGCAAGAAGGCCAAAAACCTTTTCAAAGACGAATTTCCCGACGTTGAGACGACTGTCTACGAGTATGCTATACCATTCTTTTCTCCAAGATCACAATGAACAACGCTTGTTGTAGGCTCGACGAGAGGGATGATGGGTCAGATATTCAAGCTTACTTGCTGGAGAAGACTGGCCAACGTACAGTGCCCAATATTTTCGTTAGTGCGTAACGTTTTTCTCATTTCGCTTTATTTTGACTGAGGGATTGCTGTCAGGTGGGCAACATGTTGGAGGTATGTGATCAGATATGTTGACGTTGGACCCAATGGGATTGACAGGCTAAATCACGTTTCAGGCAGTGATGATTTGAGGAAGTCGTTTGACGCTGGTAACCTCACCAAGCTCGTCCGCGCGTAAGGTTACATTTTATCGAGATACCACATGTAGTTAGAAGACTTCGATGCCAGTCGATTGTGATAATGTTATTGCATATGTTATGGTCGTGGCAGGATAGGTCCGGAAACATTTGTTCGCCAAGCAATGCCAATCCAAGTTGGGATTCTGGAGGTTTTTAGAGCTTGGGTTTTAGCCAAACACTGTAGTCTGTCCGAGATATAAGTTTTGGAGAGAATTCGTTTCATACTTATGAGAGAAAAGACAAGACACCAGAGAACTTGGACGGAATATCTGATTAGATCCCGTTTGCCACGTGGACTCGGAGAGTCAGGACGACATTCAAGCTTAACGTTTGCCACGATACCGACTTCATCGCTCATATTCTCTTCTCGAGACAACGTTCCTTATTTAATCATTTTGGCCAGTTTATAAACAAAAAACACCTCGGAAACGAAGATGACTCGTGCAACACGTATAGGCGCTGTTGTTTCTGTTTTCACAGTGCTCTACCTCCTGGCCTTCTTCCAAGCAATCACCGTTCCTTTTTTCGAAGAAAAAATAGTACAGGATATCTTGCCTGTAGTGCGTGGCATCATATTCACCCCTCAGTCTGACTGATCTCCTTTCACCTCCATGATCACAGGTTCCCTGGTGGCTTCTCGTCTCGTTCGGTTCATACGCGCTTTGGTCTCTCGGGATGGGTATTTTCTCGTTTAGGGACTGCCCTGAAGCATATACGGAACTTTTGCAAGTGAGTCTGCTGAATTCATATCAGTTTTACATCTCTACTTGTTTTGTCCTGGAGTTGTCATACTTCTTTCCTTAAACTTCTGACTGTTCTTTCTTTCGTTTCTGCCAACTATGCGTAAACCAAATACATCACGCTGGACAACTTGCTAGGCTGTTTTGAGGGATCTCTCGTCCCACGTCCATTTTTAACAACTAGTTCCGCCGATGCTCTATTCTTTATTCGATGATCCTAACTACGTCTTTTGTTCTAGGAAATCTCGCAGGCAAAGGATGATTTGCGATCACGAGGGGTGATTGTTGACTGATACCCAAGTTGGTTAGTGTTGGAAGCGCTCTGTGTATATTATCGCTACTTGAAAAAGGCATGCAAGATGCAATATTTTCTCCTTTAGTATTGGCAGTCCCAGTCACTTCGGCGCTCATATACCTTGTATTTCTTTCTTGGACAGCGTCGAGTGAATGCCAAGACCTGCCCGAATCAGAAAGCATAGTGAATGTCAGAATAAAGGCGCCTAGAGTCATCTACGTCCAGCCGAGGAATTCGACTTGACATCAACGTCACTTTCAACGTCACCTTCGGAGAACCCTTTTGCCTGTACATATGTATGCCTTCGGTCTTTCATCCGAACCTGATGATTCATCCTCCTCGGTGGACACGAGCACCTTTTCTTCCGTTGTGAACGCGTAACCGTAAATTGATATCTGGTGGTGAAATACATCATCCAGACCTCCCCCATGGTACATGGTACGTGTCCAACCGTTTCTTCGGTTTATACCGATGCTTCTATCGTCGACTTCTGATGAGGACGGGTCTTGTCGTCCAGTGTCGCATGAGCGACTTCTGACTTCTGATTTTATTTTACGATTGCCTAACACAACTACTCAAGTTCAACGTGGGATGATTGGAACTCAGTCACCTTCGCTGTCTAATCCTTTCTTATCGACAGCCATCTCAACCATCTACCCCACACTTCTTGATCAATCCATACTGTCACGGTGGGAAAGAAGGTTGGTTCTGAACGAATATGGAGCATGTCAAGATATCTATTAGGCAACGAGTACCCACACATGTGGACGCCTGTGCCCAAGCTCGCATGTAAGAAAACCAGCTCGCAAATGATATACTGGCAGTTCGTTTCATGCTTGATCGCTCATGGCCGTTCTGCTAGGGAGAAGATCTGTGTCAATCCTACCAGGGGCTAGGGTTAAAACCTCGGTGTAGGCTCTAAATTGCAGAAAGAGTATGATTATCGGTCTATGCCACGGCTTTGCAACATTGGATAATCGATGGCAGTGCATCTCTCGAACGCTATTTCCGACTGTGGTTGTGGCATTTTCTCGCCTTCACTGGGTAATGAGACTAGGCTAGTCTGTTAATAGTTCGTCTTGTTTATCTCATGTCCCCTAGACATTCCCAAGGATCTTCTGTTAGTGGATATATCTTTGGTGGCCTAGCACTCCACTAGTCAACTCACCTAGACTTACTCCAGAGCTACAACCTCGCATCATTACTCAATATCACATACTTACCACTACTAAGAGGGACCCGTAAACATCGCACGTCCCTTAATGCGGCTCTGCGGCAGAGAAAAACCTACCTTTGTACCTCTCACATATATAAAAGTTAAGGTTGGAGAACAGCCGTCGAAACCCCGCCATATCTAGATGGGGTCTATAGATCAATGTCCTTCTCTCGCGCGCGATCGTATATGTCACCGTCGTCATTTTACCTTACCCCAGGTACCAAACATGCAATGTTCCCTCACTACCTGCATCACATCGCTATTAATATTAGTAATAGGGCCCTACAATCTCCCAAACCTGTCCAGGGATGGCCGGCCATAGTTCTTCTTCACAGAACATCAGTGATTTGATGCTTTAGTAGTGAGATTGACGCACTGGAGGAGCAGGCGCATTCTCCAGGATCACTTCGATTCTTTCGAGAATATCGGGCGTGAGTTTCGGGATCACATCTATCGCTTTCAAGTTGTCAAGAACCTGCTGTGGGTTGGACGCCCCAAGAATGACCGTCGAGGTGTTGGGATTGCTTGCGACCCATGCCAGTGCTAAAGCGCTGATTGTGGTTTGTAATTCTAAAAATGTGATGGGATTCATTCATACCATCTGCAATTTTAGTCGACTCGCGTACTTTGCGGAATTTCTCTTGGCCCTCATGTTGATCAAAGGTATCAATAATGTGTTTAAAATTTGTGGCGTGGGTGGCGAAGCGGCTATTCGGAGGTATGCCATCATTGTACTAGAAGCCAAGCAAGTTGAAATCCTTCGGGTTTAGGGTCGAAGTTCGAAAATAATGACCTTTCCAGTGAGAAGACCCCCTGCTAGAGCAGAAAAGGCCGCAGTCCCAAGTTCGTACTTCTTGTAGAGAGGGCTAAAGATTAAATAATCTCTCTGCATAAGTGATCACGAAACAAAAAGAATTCGCCAATTGAGCATACAGATATTCCCCTTCGGCGCGTTCGCGACAGAACATGCTGTAAATGGCATCATTGTCCGACTTTTTAAAAGTGAGGAAAAGTTAAATTTACTTGTGGCGACACTGTTCAGCAATGGGTCCGATAAGGTTCAGGCGAGAAGCTACATCTGCAAGGTAGCACATTCAGTATGAAAGAAGTTATTCTGTGGAGGAGAACACCAACGGTGCGCCTCTTCGATCTCCCGTGCACTCCACTCAGACGTGGCCCAGTAAAAAGTCTATCCGGAAAATAATGACAAAAAGAAAAACGCACGGGCCGAAGCTCAATGAGAACTTACCCATCCTTTGTCGATGACGTAGTTGAAAGCTCTTACAATTTCTTCCATAGGAACTGCAAGGAATACAAAAGATCGGTGATACCGGACAGCCTCCTGATCCAGAAGTTAGATCAAACCCGTATAGTCGGGACGATGTGCAAAGATAACGTCCACATAATCAAGTTGAAGGCGCGCGAGGCTCGCCTGTGTACCTTCAATGATGCTAAGGCACCGGAAACGATGGGATTAGCAGCAGCCAGATGGAGGCGGAAAGATCTTAGACTTCTGCAGTGCGTACTGTTTTCGAGATAAGCCTGTATCATTCGGTACCCCTCTCTTCAGGCCCCAAAAAAGCTTCGTGGTTATAATGAGGTCAGTTCTCCTCAATTTAAGTTCTTTAATGACGCGTCCCCTATGATCATGTTACCGATGACGACGACCTTTAGAGATCCACAACTTTGCCACTTATCGCACTGGCACATACATCTCTATCTCGGACTTTCCCGAGGAGTACTCCTCAGCTGTATCAAACATGTTGATTCCATTATCGAAAGCAATCTTAATGATCTCCTGTTTTCATAGATCGATGAGTGGAAAAGGTCCAGCCTTGCAGTGTGCACGACACACGACGGCTTCAACTGATACGGATTCGGATGCACATACCTTGACTGGATCACCCGCTACCGTTCCTCCAAGTGTAAGCCCTGATCAAGACAACGGATCAGCTCCGCAAAATGTATCATGGAGAAACAAAAGAGGGACCCGTAATCCACTCGAACCGAGCCGGCGGAAAGGCATATTCCTCGAATCGAACTCAAACTGAACCTCGACGACGTCAGACATCGTGATCTAATCGATTGGAGTCAGGTCAAGAGCTAGGCACGATGGGGATTGCGAGAATGAAGGAATATGTTACATTTCGGATGATGGGAGCCTGAGTGCATGTGCTGATGGGTGGCGGTGGACCTTCGTTTCCGAGTCGGACTTATGTTATGTAGTATATGTACTTGTACAATTAGAAACGTTGTGTAGTAGAGCCGAGCTTCTGCCGAATGAGATTCTGGCCGTGATGGAATGTATGTAGGTTTTTCGACAAGATGAATGTTTTCCGGTCCTACGTTTGACGGGTGGCAGCCGTAAGTACGCGTGAGTTTGAACTTTGAGAGATTTGGTCGGAATATCCGAGTCGATCCCGGGCCGGCGAACAGTGAACTTCAGTTACATCGTGTAAGTACGTATGTACCCACCTACTGTAGTAGCCACGAGTAGGAGAACATGCATGTACCAGCTCTGTACTAGTACGTCCAGCCAGAGTCCAAGTCCTGAGAAATGCCGTAAGTATCTTTGGATATACTAACGTCACGGTATCGCAACAGTCGGGCGTCCACGAGTCTCCTTCAGGAAGAGTCACTGGTAGTAAGTGATTCAGAATATGTAGAACATCTCACGGACTCCGCAGAGAGCCACCTTGTCGTAAGTAATCGTACTTCGGAGAATAAGGTTCAAGTTCAGTGGGGCGGCGCAGGCTCTCAGAATTTTCCAAGTAAATGGCAGTGGCGTTCAAAGGAAACGTCATTTCACTCGTTCTCTGTATTCTCAGGAGGGGGAAGGATGTGGAATGGGGTATATAGGCCTTCAAGAAGACGTTGATATCATATTCGTACATACTAGTACTGTACAGATGTCAGAATGGGCATCAAGCGCCTCGCAAGAAAGCGTTGATGTTGAGATTGAGTGGACTGCTTTCGAGGAGTCTCTTGTAACGCAGACGGGGAGCCTCCATCAGTTAATCTCCCTACTTGTGCGTAAGTTTTTTCAATGAATAATGCATCTAATCAACTCAGATGAGCCTCTATAAAATACAGTGAACCGGCCCGCCCGAAGGAAGTTGTACCAATGAGAAAGGAGAACCGAGTCGTAGTGTCACGGTCAACATAGAATATGCCACCAATATGACACCCATTAGTATCCAGGTCCTATGTATAAGCAGAGAGGGTGACTAAAGCCCGAATAATCAAACCCAAAGTAAAGAATAGCGTATACCTAGCATTACTGTGACTTTATGTGAGAAGGACATCATCTGATGGTCCAAGGAAACGGTGTTTGGAAGCGTCTGCCCGCGTTTGCGCCGCGCAGGATGCCAGTGGGAAAGGGTATGTAGATTGTAGTCTGTCGCATCATTACCGTGCAAATCGAGCCTCGAGGTCGCCGGAGGGTGGGATTTCGGTGACTCATTCTCTGCGCCTCCGGCACACGAGAGGGGGGCAAGGGTGCAGGCAGCAGAATGAGAAGTAGATCGTATCCTGTCTGCATTACCGTGCAAAAAAGTGGTGTGTCTCGTAAGAAGTGATTTGAAAGTACCAACCCGAATGGGAGCCTAAGAAATAACATTCAACTTGCATACAAGACTAGTGAGAATGGGGTCGGTCGTAGAGGACAATGCATGATTTTTATACTTACTTTAGATAACCCTCTCTCTGACTTGTAGGGCTTATTATTCAGACCCAGAAATATGTACGTACTTCTCTTCTAGCGTCACTCGACTCCGCGTAGCAGAATGTGTATACTATTCAGAAATCCTCATGCCTGAGTCTGAGTTTAGGGTATCGCATTGGGACGAGGAACATCATGTATGGATACATAGAGACGTGTACTTACTTCGGAGTCCAAGAAAACGAGGGTTGGAAGCGTCGAAGGAGGAGGGCCGGGAAGGGTGGGAATATGCTGGCTGACGGTCTTGTAGCTTGTCTGCATTGGTAGACTGGTTTCGAGCTGCGATGGTTACGTCACTTGACTCCAAGTCGAACGGGCATCCTCAGGCTGATGCTCGAGTTTGGGGTATCGCAGCGGCGCGGGACATCGTGTTTGTATATATAGATCGTCTGACGGTCCAGAGCTTTTGAAGGTCGTTGGAGGGTGATTATTTGGATATGAATGATGCATGTGGACTTCGTCGGTAGATCCTTATGAAAGTTTGAAACGAACCATCTATGGATGTCTGTATGTTCATTACAAAGAACAAAGAAAGAACATTGTGTCAGAATCATATTCAACTTACCGACAAGTAGGACTGAGGTCCGAGTTGTAGTGTCAATCGTGGAAGACAGCATTAAGATTCGATATCAAGGCTCTGTAAGCAGAGGGTTAGGTCAACTTCAAGTACTTGGAATTCATGATGCCTGAGTCTACGTTCTGGGTATCGCATTAATATTGGCACAAGGGACGTCGTTGTTTGGATACATAGAACGCTGGACTTTTTTTTAAAAAGAGGTCGTTGGAGGGGAAGGTATGTCACGGATGGGAGGGGTGTAGGTTGTAGACTCTATATCTGCACTACCGTGCAAAGACGTGGCGCTGGTAGAGATTCTCGAGTCATCTGTTGCGATGGTTATGTGTGTAGGAATGAGGG
>JABAJX010000052.1:0-40806 GCA_018221735.1 Termitomyces sp. K1Aa
CCGCTGTTGTGCCTCCTATTCAACCTAGCAATCAAATCCCTGGCCCAAATGCCAAGGAATTCCAAACTAAAAGAAATACAACTGGAGGGAGAAACAGAGCAACTGATAGCAAAACTCTTTGCTGACAACACCACAGTATACCTAGCAGAAGAAGATGATTTTGAGAGCCTACAAAAGATATTGATCAGGTGGTGCAAAGCATCTGGGGCGAAGTTCAATGTACCCAAAACAACGATAGTGCCAGTAGGCACCAAAAAATTCTGGCAAGACCTGATTGCACAAAGAAAGGCAAGGCCAGACGCAGAACCTATCCTGAATGAGATCAAGATAGCTAAGGAAGGCAAAGCAACGCACCTGTTAGGCGCTTTCATTGGAAATAACATTGACAACCCAAGTGTCTGGGTACCTACCCTAGAACTGGTTGATAACGACCTAAAAAGGTGAGACAAAGGACACCTGACCATAGACAGCAGAAGACTAATTGCGGGGATGGTAGTAGGGGGAAGAACTCAATACCGAGCGTGTGTGCAAGGTATGCCCCCAGAAATAGAACAAAGACTGGAAAGAACCATCAGATCCTTCATATGGGGAGGTATAGAATGCCCCACCATAGGCATGGAAACACTGTATAGACCGATAGAGGAAGGGGGGAAAAAACTCCTAGACATGAAGACACAGAATGAGGCAATAGAACTAATGAAGACCAAGAGGTACCTACAGTTAGGGGAAGATAGACCAACCTGGGCAAAATTTGCTGACAAAATCATAAAGGAGAACATCAAAAAGAAGTGGGAGATTCATGAAGACAAAATATACCATAACATATTCCTACAGACCATTGAAGAAAACACCAGAAATAGGGAACAAGGCCTGCCACCGTCTCTCCAAAGAATGCTCAGAGCAGCAAAGAAACACAACGTAACCTTTGCACCACTAGCATTGGAACCAAAACTAAAACGCAAAATGCCAATATGGTACCATACCGGTCTAGTGGGTGTGAAATACCCCAGCTTCAACAGTAGATGGGCAAAGTGCCAGAGGCAGAACCACAAGATCCGCACGGTAGGGGAACTGATGGACCTGATAAATGCGACTGATATGGAATCCAATCCCAAACACAAACCCTGGAGGAACTGCAAATGCAGTGAATGCAAAGAACTCAGAATTAAAGGATGTACAAACCCTAACATGTGTGGGAACACAGCAAAGAAACTAATTGGAAAATTAGACGAAAAATGGAAACCACCCAGGAAAATTGTAACAACACAGGCGGAACTCACAAAAAGCACACCCACCCCCAGCAATAGACAAATTGAAGACAAAGAGGAAGAAATACCTTTCCAAAAAAAACGTAACAACTAAAGGGACACTAGAGGAAGGCTTCTGAGTTTTCGCAAGCAAAAAGGAACTGCCCCCACCAACCACCACATACCAGAGGGAAGAAAGGAGAATAGCCCCCCCCCCCAAAAAAAAAAAGATAACCGCGTACACAGACGGCTCATGCATAAACAACAGGTGTGAAGACACAAAAGCCAGAGCCGGAATATGGTACGGAAGGCACGACACGCGAAACACCTCAGTAGCCCTGCCAAAAAATATCAAACACTCCAATAATGCGGGAGAGATCACAGCAATCCTAAAAGCAATACAAAACACCCCAACAGACGAGACCTTAGAAATTAAAAGCAACTCAAAAATCACAATCAATGGATTAACCAAATACCTAAAAGAATGGGAAGATAAAGGTTGGATTGGAATAGAAAATAAAGAAATCCTGAAAGCGACAGTTTCACACCTTAGAGAACAAAACGGGGAAACAACCTTCATAAAAGTGAAAGGACACAGAAACATTGAAGGAAACAAGGAAGCCAACAAGCTAGCGAAGGCAGGAGCCAGTGGGAACAACGTACTAGAAGACAAAGACATTCAACCAAAAGCAGGATACTACCACACAGGAGCTAGACTGGTCAAAGCCACCCAAGCCCTCCTATACAAAGGAATAATAGAAAGGAAAAGATGCCTGGAAAGAAGAGGGACAATCACAAACCTGGATAGGATAAGATGGGCGGTGAACAAATCCACAGGCGAAGCCCCAACAAAATGAGAAGTATATGCCACATATGCGGCGACACAGAAAATATGGAACACATACTAACCCAGTGCGAGGCGTTGGGGCAAGAAACTGTATGGAAACTGGTGGGAAAACTATACGAGCACAGGGGAATTAAATGGATGAAGCCCACCATAGGACAGACCCTGGGTACCACCTTATCCCACCCAACTTCGAGTGCGGTAAGACGACAGAGGCAGGAAAGAGATTCCACACGATAGTAATGACCGAATCCACGAGACTAATATGGAATTTGAGATACGAGTGGAGAATAAGGAAAGAAGCTGACCCCGAGAAAGTACCCTCCAAAAAAGAAGTAACTTTGCAAACGGTAAACGCGATCTCGAAAAGGATGAAAATGGACTGCCTAGCCTCGGATGCTAGGAGATACGGCGAACGAGCCATAGAAGAAAAACTGGTAGCAGAAACGTGGATCGATATAATACCAGACGAAACAAGACCATGCCTAGCGTGGAAGGCGGCAAGCAGGGTTTTAGTGGGTATGGGAACAGACCGGCGTCCCCCAGGCCGGAACAAATAATGACCGGCCGGGGCGACGGCCCGAGCCCCACACTTCGTGCGTAACTCCATTTCCCTGCGGTGGGCCAATCTTCTAAGTTACCAAATAAAAACAACTTCATTCTGGACACCAATAGCTAACTATGTAGATACGCTTAGTGACCCATAGAACCACCAAAAAAATAAAACATAAAATAAAACCTCAATCTATTCTAGATCTCACCGGAGATCGGGACAACCTCAGTCGTCACACACAGACCGACTGAGGTATGTCTCGAACCACCTTATCTTATCACAACGCAGATACTCATTTATATATAGTATTTGTGTCCAATAGGTACATATCACTAATATCAGTCGTTACACACAGACCGACTGAGTATTTGTGTCCAATACCTCCATTGGACAATCTTGTTAATATTCAGAAAATCACCTTGAACCTAGATTCATTGGACCAGGTGGTGATAGACCTATACTTAAGAGCTAGAGCCAAGAAAGAAATGATCGTGACTCAGGTACAGTAAGTTTGGTAGGGAAATCCTTTCGGGAATGAAGCTATTGCTGGAGATGATTGTGGCAGTAATTACTAAGTAACTATCGTTGGCCCGGAGCGCGCGCAAAAGTCACAAGAATCCGATCACATTTATTATGTAATATCATTTTCCAAGCTTCTCCCAATCATGTTCACTTCGTGCTGCCTTAAGCTTGCAAGTCATTCCTGAAATCTGAAGCACGAAGTCGCTCCTTGTTACTATTCACATTGTTAGGCATGACTACTTTATATTGATGCAAGAAATGGGAGACGAAAACTTGAAATCATCGTTCGATGGATGGTCTACATCGTTACGGATTTGTTGTAACTTTCGACTGTCTCGGCGCTATCATTGCCTGTCTGGTTACGATCTGTTCAAACCTCTCCTGCAAGCCGAGGCGTTGGGACACGTCTCAATCGCAACTGTTTATTCTCCCCGAACAAAGTTGCACAGCTTACCGACCCCATGAAGTGGTATACTTAAGACCATTAACAGCATCATCAACTGTCCTCCTTTGATTCTGGTCATTCTCCGCGCATCTTATTTCCTCAGTTGGCTTTAGGGCGGACTCCAGCTGGGATCTTTTTCTCTTCCTTGATGGTTGACAAAGTATTTGTTGACGACAGGAATCCCCGAGTATCACCATCATATCCCGCAGAAGAATGGAAGTCGAGAGATGTTTCGAAAGAGTATGTCTATGACACCCTAGACGCTGCAATGTCCAGTTTTACCATGGATGATTCAACTCCTGATACCCGTCTCTACCCCGCCAAACCCGCCTCGAACGTCAAACACTCGTTTACCTCCACCAATCATATCTCAACTACAATGATAATAACAGGCCGTGCGCCTGCCACGACAACTTCCTCATCGTCCACTACTTCCAGCGACGCACCTCCCACGTTCTCTCATACCAGAAGTGTAGCTACCACGCCAACAACCTTACTTTCTACCATCCTCCCCGGTAGAACGCCTGTTACAACCACAACTCGCCGTGCACCCATACATAGTAGTATTTCTAGCGTGCCAGTAGTGCTTCTCACCCCCTCCTACCTATCAACCTCGGTCAACGATGCTTCCACAAGACATCCATCGAGTCAGTCGCCGGGATCCGTGACCACAGCAGCCGGCCCCTCAAGCTCGAAGCCGACCTCACATCTGACCGCTACCCGTGGATCCACCACACCAATCACACACACCCATAGTATTTTTAGGCCCACACTCCTGCCTTCCATTTTCTCCAAAGTAGACACCATACTCTCCGAAGCACACTCCGAAGTACACACCATACTGTCCGAAGAAGTGCACACCATACTCTCCTCCATTGTCTCCGAACTACACCACACCATTATCTTCACAAGACATCCATTGAGTCACTCGGAATCTGTGCATCCAACAGTTCATCACTCGCACTCGAAAACGAATACGCATCCATTCATTACCACTCACCACTCATTTACCACGCCTACACACACCCATAGTCGTATTTCTAGCCGGACAATCGTACCTTCCAAAACACACGCCACTTCCTCTACAAGAACCCCATCGAGTCACTCGGGATTCGTGTCGCCAACAGCTCATTCCTCGAGCTCTCATGCTCACTCATCTAAAACCACACGTAGTGAGCACCCATCCACGTCGCCCACAAATGCGTCATCGAGTCACTCGAGATCGTCGAAGCCAACAACTCACTCCTCGCACTCAAGCTCGAGCTCACATGGGCCTAGTTCCACTCACACAACCGCACCCATCAGTCACAGTAGTGCGCCCTCTCACTCATCCACCTCGGTTACACACACGTCATCGGGTCGCCCGGGGTCCATGAACTCGCACTCGAGCTCGAGCTCGCATAGGTCCAGTCCCACATCGACCCCAACTATCACATTTCGTAGTAGTATTTCTAGTCCCCCACCACCCAACTCGGTCACAAGTGCTGCATCGAGTCCAACAAATGATACTCCGGACCAATCTTCACATGTTACGGGCGTCGTTGCAGACGTGATATCCGGATTCATAGCACTACTCCTTCTGTTCATTCTTTTCTCGGTGTACTGGCAACGACGACGGAGAGCATCTGCTGTTCAAAGTGCATCTTTGATTCTCTTCCATATTTTTAAGTTGCTGATCCCGTTTGCAGGACGTAACGACGAGGAATTACAGACTGTTATCCCCTTCCTACAAAATGCGCCGATGTCGATGCCCGAGCAGAACGCAACATACGATACCCGGATTTCACTCATACAGCCCACGTGGAAATCCAGGATTCCCAATCGTCACGATAACTATGAAAGCAGACCACCAGCGTACGTTCGATGATCGAAACCTTCTTACTAACGATCAAAGTTTATACCCTTTGATGGTGTTTTCTTACACTGGTTACATATCATGATTCAGATATGATCTTATGATATTGGGATATTGGGATTCCTTTTACACACTCGGACCTACGCATCAATAGCTTACTTACGTAGAAAGAACTCAATCGGACAAGTCGTATAATCGTATTTTAGCTGAGAATCTAATAAACCATTTGTCTTCATAGCTTCAAGTTCAAAATTCCATTTCTCAGGTATGTATCGTACTGCACCCTTTGAATCATCATACAGAATCTTCTACAGCGCCCATCTATGCATGCGTGAGCAGAAACCTTTTGCTCCTTGGAAGTCGACTGAGAGGCATTGACCGTTTCAACAGTATCCAAAAGGTCGTTTAGAGACATCGTTAAGTGGAAATTAACGATCGAATACGACGTCACTACGATAGAGGGACGTCCTTCGTGTAAAGGGTGGCCCAGAAGTTGGTGGCCTGGTTCCTCAAGTTAGCCAGGGCGTATGTTTATGTTATGATATGGTGGTCCAGCTTCACGTAGACCGTTACATGCATATGGGTTATACCGTTATCTTACTAGGTCTACCGACGTGTTTTCGGTCCTTGTCACGATGTCGATGATCGGGATCTTCAAGTTGTCGGGCCGTGTTTAGGATGGGCATGATAATTCGTGCTCGCATTCTTTCTGCTTGTTAGACTCATACATCTGTTAGAGGAAAGAGGGGAAGATGCAAAACCGGTCTACTTGTTGCCACACCAGGTTTAGTGGTGTACGTAGTGGTTCATGACCTAGGGGTCCCCTAATAATGAATTTGTTTTAGATGAAAGTAGTACGTTGGTCCGAGGGTGTGAAGATATTGCCGGAGAGATAACACAAGTCGCAATTAATGTAGGATCTGCTCAAAAGGAAAACTAAGAAGCTCGATTGTAAAAAAAAACTCTTTAAGAATCACCCAAGATGAAGCCGAGACACCAAGAGACATGTGCGCCTTTAGGAGGCTCGCTGGCAACAAGGCTAATCTTCCTGTGCAACCAAAAGTCCGTGGAATCGGTGTGCCAACTCGAATTCCAAGTGCTCACGACCTTCTTCAGTACCCCAGATGTCCGACCTTGAAAGGTCCATCCTCCCACCTCCAAGCGCATCCTCGTAATCCCAGATTGGCTCACCAGTACCTTTCATGTTCTTCAAGACTGCTTGACAAAATGGTCACGAAGGAGTTCATCAAGAGGGCATATAGTAGGATCCTGAATGTGATCAAGGTGAAGGGTTTTTCCAGCCACATCATCATAACCACCGACAAAGGGGACAATGACATATCCACGCTGCGAAGGTCCTTTGTGAGTATCATGACCTATGTATATAGATGAAATAACAAAACAGCAGGATTGACAGCGAGCCGGTAATGATCCCACGCATTATACAGATCGCTTCGAAGGAGTATCACATTTTGAAGCGAGTCGATCTTAGTAGGACCCCCGACTTCCTTAAGAGGTGAAGTATCGGTGATCAAGTGGGAAAAGCCTCTGTTCACCCACTGTATAGAATCTGAGGTTAACTGAGGTTGAATGTCATGTGGAGAAAGTACTTCTTCAGCATGTACTCGCGGAAAAATGTGAGCTGATGCAAAACGAGCATAGTCATCACCGAAAACCCGGTAACCCGACAGAAGACAGCAAGAGTCTCGTTCGCGTACGCGTCTTCGATAATGCTCTCCCTGTGGGTAAATCATCAGAATGAAGGACATGGCACCGCTGGAGGATGACATGCTCTGGACGCGGTGTTGGATACGGTAGGATGGCGTGGCCGAGCGCGTTGATTGGTTAGAGTCACAGTTATTTCGGTACCACCCGTAGATAGATATGAAGAAACACTCGCGCAGTGGTAGAAAAATCACATACTTGGAGAGAGGAGTATGTAAACCCCCGGCAATGGGAGGTCTGGGCCCGGGGGACAGACAGGTCCGTGTAGTTCAGGCATTTTCTCATCGAACTCGAGGACCGCCCAAGGTTCCGTCGAGTCAGATATGACAGTTCGCAGACAGTCATAAAATTGGTCCCAATCAATGACGCCGTACTGATAGAAACTTGGAATGGAGTGTCAGAGAAGCACATTACCTAGGCAAACCTGTACCAGATACGATATTGCCGCCATAATCTCGCAATATAACTTGCTTAGCGTCTGTGTCAACGGGAGGGTAGCTCATGACCAGAGTATGTACTATCTACTATTAGTACGAGCACAAGTGGGGTTTAAGCTCCGCTGATCTTCCCGGTAAATGCCGAGGCAAGCGAACAGCTCGGCAAACTCCCGATGATCGGTGACAGTGACGAGATAGTCACACCGCGCCAAAATTTCAATCGGCACTGATCAAAATCACCTTTCACTCATCTCTCTTCATCACTCCTTCAAAATGTCTAACACTCTCTGGACTACCCCCGCTCAAGCATCCGGAAAAGTTGTATGTTCAATTTTCTTTTATTCTACAAAAATTGGTCTTGTTAATGTCTGTGATCTACTAGATTCGCGCCCTTGGTGCTCTCGGCGGTGTGCCGCTCGAGCTTCCTGCTCAATACGAGCACTATGTTGACAACAAGAAGCCTGAATTCCTCCAAAAATTCCCTCATGGAAAGGTCCCTGCTCTGGAGACGGCCGATGGCTTCAGGATCTTCGAGAGTGTCCCCATCGCTCGCTACGGTACGACTAATATTTTTTATCTTATCGATCGATATTGTGTGTCCTAAATCTTCAATAGTTGCTGGACTCGCTCCTAACGCAGGACTTCTTGGTTCTGATGCTAAGAGTGCCGCTCTCATCGACCAATGGGTTCATCTTGCTGAAACCGAGGTTGACGTTTTCACCACCCTAATTCGTGGTTTGGTCAGCGGCACTGTTGTCCCTTACAACAAGCCTGTACGTATTCATATCATCTATCTTTTATCTTCAAATTTTAATAAACAATCTTCCTTTAGATCCACACCACCTTTGCTGAGCGTCAACTGCGCGCTCTCAAGACCCTCAACGCCCACCTTGCCACCCGCACCTTCTTCGTCGGCGAGCGCATCACTCTCGCTGATGTCTACATCGCTGGTGTCCTCACTCGTGCAGTCGCCGTCTCTGTCGATGCTTCCGTCCGTGCTGAGCTCACCCACCTCATCCGCCACCTCGAGACCGTTGCCAACCAGCCCTTGATTAAAGACATTTTCGGCCCTATCGAATACGTCGAGAAGGCACTCCAGTACGTCCCTCCCCCCAAGGAGAAGAAGGAGCCTAAGCCTGCTGCTGCGCCTGCACCCAAGGCGGAGAAGAAGCCCAAGGAGAAGGAAGTTGATGAGGAGGAGCCCGATGTTCCCCTCGAGCCTAAAGCCAAGAACCCCCTCGATGACCTCCCCAAGTCCACATTCAACCTTGAGGACTGGAAACGCCAGTACTCCAACAACGACACCCGTGGTGCCGGTGGTGCCATCGAGTGGTTCTACAAGAAGTATGTCCAAGTTTTTTTTTCCTTATCACTTCTATTTTTTCAGTTCTGATCGTTCATTTCTTCAGCTTCGATGCTACAGGTTTCTCCGTCTGGCGTGTAGACTTCAAGTACAACGAGGAGCTCACCCAGACCTTCATGTCCTCGAACCAGGTCGGTGGTTTCTTCAACCGTCTTGAGGCTTCGCGCAAGTACCTCTTCGCCTCTGTTGGTGTCCTCGGCACCGCCAACAACTCCGTCATCACTGGTACCCTCATCCTCCGTGGCCTGGAGGCTCAGCCCGTCGTTGACGTCGCCCCTGATTGGGAATCGTACTCGTACACCAAACTCGACCTCTCCAAAGAGGAGGACAAGACCTTCTTCGAGGCTGCGCTCGCCTGGGATCTCGAGATCGATGGAAAGAAGTGGGCTGATGGCAAGAACGTGAGTGTTTCTGTACTTTTTCTCAATCGATGGCGTGCTAATAGCATTTTGTGTATAGTTCAAGTAAATGTTTGCCGACCACTTGTTTTTACATCTATTGGGATGTTATGTAACTTACGACCTACACTCACACCATACCTTTCCTCTGGTTGTTCTATTACTTAGCTTTACGTCGTTGAAAGGCCGATATAAAGAATAAAAAAACGTTGAACTCCTTTCGTGCCGTTCCGCCATGAGAAGGTGTTTTATTTCCGCTGTGCGGTATCAAGGTTCATTCAATGACGCCGAATATTGAGTGAATATCGACGTAGTCAAAGATGAATGGGTTGGGTTTGAGAGAATGTAATGTCTGTCACTCGAGGCAAGTAGGATTTGTTCGAGTTGACTCAGGAGAAGAAACTTTTGTCCAATGTTATATTTCCTCTCTTTGTTAATCTAACGCTGTGGCGCCCTAGGGCTCGTTGAGACGATCCAAAAACACTTGAGATCATGCCTTTCTACATACTATCGACGTCCTAGTTCTGGAGTAAGATTGAGGGTTTCAAGCAAATAAAAGCCCGATCATTACTACCAAGATGGCCAGACGTAGCACTAGATACTGAAAAGACGTCAGTTCAAACCCATCCCGCATATTAGTTATTTGTCTGAAGCCCCAAAAACTATGCTGAGGTCTCCTGTTAGTGGCATAGGATGGGTCGACACTCTCAGATTTGGTTCCTGGTGAGGTAAGAAAACGTCATCACAGCAATAGTCATATAATTGGGATACGATTTTTGAATAGAATACAATGAAGCAAGGTGAACGCGTTACAGGTAAAACCTGGCAACGAGGAGCAAATAAACGTTCTAATAGCCGCAACCATACGAATTTTGAAGATAACGACACGGGCAAATGGGTATACCGCAATAAGTAAGACCGTGGCTACGATTTTGGAAGAGATAACCGCAGAATAAAAACAGACCTCGGTATACGCTGTGCTTGCAGCGGCCCCATACAAGCATATGCACATTGATCTAGTGAATATAGCTTATTATGATAGAAGGACTCCCGACCATTAGGAACAAGAGTGCCAGAACTACCAATAGATGCTGAAAAGACGTCAGTTCACACCATCCCCACGACAGTTAACAACGAACCTTTGGTTGCACTTCTTGGAATTGAAATCTTGCCAGACAAAAGAAAGCAAAGGAAGCACAATATTAGCCTTACTGGTACAAAGCCAGAACATGGGCACATACTGCTTGAGGTGTGGGTTGGCGTGATTTTATCATTAACTCAAGAATAAAGAGTAGGTCAATGCAGAGCGTACCTTCCTTGACATTTCCTCAGGAAGGATGTCAGGAGACTTGGGTTGAGGGGGATAATAGGTGGGTAGTGCATCAAAGTGACTTAGATTTTGTTGTTGCCATATCTCTTCTATGATCTTGAGCGCTCGAGGAAAGCTGACTTCGTCTTTGGGGCGTGTCAAGGCGATCTGCGTCCACGAAGTAGCAGGACGCGTGTCTTTCTGCATCTGAGCTTCAAGGCGGCGCATAATATCGTCAATTCTGGGACGAGTCATGGGATCATGAAGCCAGCATTCATCCATCAGCCTCCATCTGTCTTCTGTGAGGCCCCATTCTGTCCAAGGAGGAGTATAGGAGGCTGGGCGGGATGGGCGTTTGCCATTTAACACTGCGTCGGGGATTTGGGAATATATGGGATAGTCGAAGAATGGGTACTGGCCTGTAAAAATCTGAATGTGGATGTAGGTCATCGGATATCAGTGTCACAAAGAGACAACTTCGTTGGTCAGGGGGCAAAACCAACCTCGTAACATACACACGACCACGCATATACATCGCTGGCGGTTGTATTCTTGGGCGGACCGGAGTCTAAGGTAGAAAAGAGCTCGGGAGCCTGCCAGTTCATTGTCCCACCTTGCAAAGAGTTGGCGGATTGGGAGGTCCAATGGTGGTTCAAGGGGTCAATCACAGAAGACAGGCCAAAGTCGGCGACACAAGCACGTCCGGACTCATTCACAAGGATATTCGCCTTCCCATAGTCAAGGCTCAGACAGTGCATGTGAGTAATTGATTCAGGCGGCTCACCCCTTTGAGGTCCCCATGAACGATGTCATTTTGATGCAAGTATTTCAAGCCCGCGGCAACATCTAGACACTATCCATCCAATCACTGCCAAATTCTTCGTAGATATGGTCAAGAAGGATCTCTTACCAGGAGGGACCGGTTTGCAGTAGGGTTTTCTCTCAGATATCTATTTATGTGACCGTTTTGTATCCAGGGAGAGACAAGAAAAAGCCTCGCTTGGGTGCGACTAAGACCAAGAAAAGGCAGGACGTTCGGGTGAGATAATTGACGCCAGAGAATGGCTTCTCGAGCATATTTCTACCGGCCGATAGTTAGGTATGATTGTCCAAATCGCAGACTAAAAAAAAGTGCCCACCCTTTGCAAGTGGTCAATCTCTTTAGGTTTGTATGTTCTAATCCATTTCAGGCAAACCGCTATTCCATTGGTTTCCCCTTGATAGATATCAGCGTATCCACCACCAGCGTCTGGCGCATCGCTCAAGAGTCTTATCCCTTCAAGTGTAAATCCCAATGGATACAAGTTTGTAACCCTTGATAGTCGTTCAGTGGCGATTAATAAACTCTTTCTATCTTCGTCCAGCCTGCTGTTGTCCATGAGCTTGATAGAAACTAAGTTATTCAAGTACCTTCAAGATATTGTATGGAATGGTAAAAACCTTCTGGAACATGTTCAAAAGGGCTTGAGCATCTTCGCCGCGAGATTGCAGAAGCTGACGATACGTAAATTCATCTCTAATAACCATCTTCAGTTTCCTCATGGCCTTCGCTTCCACTGTGTGAGCCATGGCCTTTCAAGAGTAACAAGTGGGAGTTGGAATGGAGCAAAGGCCCTACGTTCACCCACAACAGACAAATTTACACGAAGGCAGTGTCATAGTCCCATTGAAGGAAACTCATCCAAACATGAGGGGCAAGGAACGATCTGCCATGATTGGAAAAAGGGGCGTAACGGTGTCATCGGAGTCGATAAAAACGTTGAATTCTCCCGTGCCGTGCTGCTTGAGAAAGTGCTCTGTTCCCGCCTGGTGCAATCTAAATTTGTTTAGGTGACATATTTCGCCGAAATCAACATCAGAGGGCAACTACATAATTCCGCTATCATCAATATCACGCGGTCAATGCACTGACCTTCTTGTTACCCCATCTCACGAACGCGGATGCACCGGCAGCGATGAGAACAGACCAATCGAACACAGCGCCGAATACCTCGAACTGCGGGATAGTAGAGAAAAGATTCACCTCCGCATCGGGCGGGGGAGGGAACGAATTACGCAGCTGGACGATTGTAGACAGGAGGTAGATACCCTATGCACCGACATATTAAAATTTGAGAGATGTAGAAAGGTGTAAATGCTTACCATGAGTTGTGCGAGGAGAAGCATCATAAGTGATGCGCCGAGGTTCCGGCTCGTGACACGAAGGGCCTACGCAGATTTTGTCAGGATATGGAGTTCATGAGGTGGAAAAGACTCGCCCTAGTGGCACCTCTCAATACTCTGCGCACACTTGTCAAAATGATGAGCCCCACGAGCGCAAGACTGAGCTGGCGTGCAAACGAGGTGATGGCAGCGCTATCAGGGTGCGACACGAAAGCCAGGATATTGACTAGCATGTCGGCGATCAGGTCGGTCTGCGACTGTGAAGACTCGCGTCGGGACGGGTATATGACGTTAATGAGACACTGACAATCGTATTTCAAGGTTATAGAGGGAAGAGAAAAGAATAAAGCCTACACTGATGATCCGGACGATACAATATATCGCGAAGAGCATGCCACCAAAATTGAAAATTCTGCCACGTAATGTCCTGGAATAAATCGCTACCTGCCTACGTCCCCGAAGCGAGTCGACATTCGTGCTCATGTGGTATTCCAGCGCTTCTAGTCCACGTAACTCCTGAGTTACTGAAAGCACATTTCATATTTCGATTAGCCAAGCACGAAGACCATGAGGATAAGCGTGATACACGTACGATCATCGCCACCGATGCGGGAGAACCAACTCGACTTGCCTTCTGGCGCGTTCGCTCGCTGCTGTGCAAGGGCTCGTCTATTACGAAGGTCGCTACGGACAGTTTGGAGTGAATTTTCAGCCACTGCAACATCTTGCTCTGATGGCTCGCCCCTGGAAATGAATAAATGAAGAGTAAATGGTGTTGAGGAGATTCAATTACTGTTCTGAAACATGGGGGAGGAAAGTCCAAGAGTGACTGATGGCTCCGAATCCAGAAAGCAAACCTAGTATGAAAGTTCCAACAACAATGAGGCGCGCGAGAGATGCAGTGAAGTTGTCTGACGTGGCTAGGGAATGAGGAAGGGGAATCTTGGAGAGTGCGAATAGGTACACTCCAACGGGTATAAGACTGAGAAGAATCCTGGGGCCGAGAAGAAGTGAATGGCCTGAGAAGGAATCGAAAGAGTCAAGAAAACAATTGATATGTGCAGAAACATGACATACGTCTAGCAGATGCAGATTTGGGTCCAACA
Organism: Termitomyces sp. K1Aa; assembly: GCA_018221735.1. Classification (NCBI taxonomy): domain Eukaryota; kingdom Fungi; phylum Basidiomycota; class Agaricomycetes; order Agaricales; family Lyophyllaceae; genus Termitomyces; species Termitomyces sp. K1Aa. The sequence goes on from JABAJX010000052.1 coordinate 13,968, forward strand.
GCGATGAGAAGACTTACAGCAAGAGGTACGACCACGATGATGATTGACATGATGAAAACAAGCGAGAATCGCCAACTGAGTTGACGACTCCTAAAATCACGATGATAAGAAAAAACTTGATAGGTTGAAAGGATATTACGAACGGGGGCAAAAGAAAATTAAGGCCTTGAAGCATTAACACGAAGAACATCATACTACTCTCTGCAAACATTAGGGAGAATACACTACGAGCGACTGTAGAATGCAAAGACTTTGACTCCAAGTATGGTGTGGTTTTTCCGATTCTGCTCTGGGTGATCGGTGGTGGAAGCACGCTGAGCTCTATCCCGGTATTCTGTGCAGTGTTTGGAGTGGCTGGGGGTGTAAGCTCTGACGTAGGGTCCGAAGATAGGTTACGCAAGTCGGAATAGAGACTCCTGAGAAGATATTTTCTGCAACCTAGGAATAGAAGGATGCTACAATCATGGTAAGCAGAGTAGCTACTCCGGTGAAAGTATATAATCCCACCGCAGTGCAACTAGAAATGCAGTTTCGAGAAATATCATGTTCATTGTGGTTTCGGTTTCAACTTGAGTGGAAGAGAGAGTTCAACGTTTTCACGATTTCATGTGATCGAAGTGTGGCAGAGAGAATTTAGCTCTGAAACGTGCAAGACGAGGTTCTGCCAACCGAAAAGGATTTCATGCATTTCAGTATTGTACTACATGGTGTAGCATTGTAAAGATCAAACCTCACCTTTCAAGTCATACAGGGACTGTACTACTTGCAATTATAACAAGAGTAACAGCAAAACTTGTGTGGAATGGTGAAATTCCAGCCTGAGGATCGTGGTTGCATTAATTCCCCGGGCCGTCCCACCTGTCATTAGCCCACGTGGTTCCACGTGGGTCTAGATCTTATCCGATAATGACAAATCCGATTGTGTCGGAGATGATTCGGATGACTAGTCCGAACTTGGATAGGGTCCGCGCGCGAACAAAAATGGGAAAAACGGGTCTCCGACTTCTAATTTCCGACTCTACTCTTGTCGATATCCATCTCAAACTGCACTTCATTGAGCGCATATGCTCATTTCTCATAAATCAGTTAAAATCTTGATCTTTCGACTCGCGGGGCCTCGAGAACTGTCGAGTGAAGTTTGAATTCAATATTAACAATCATACCTACTGTGGCTCCCCTTAATAGCCTCTTCTCGATAGTTTCTTCATGAGAGCTCCTTCTGTCTCGGAGAACAGGATTGAGCATTGCCTCGTTTTCTGTATGCCCGTGTACCTATGACCCGAAGTGACATCACAGAACCTCCGACAAGCTACTTCCATATATCATCCGGTGTCCAGCGGTAGCCTGTATCGTGAAATATAAAACGCGCTGGTTTATGAACCGTCTATGTTTAAATTTCTAGCCAGACCTTTCGTTCCCGCTTTCACTCCCAGGTTCCCAGGTTAGTATGTTCGATCTTCAGCTAATACCTCACGATGTGCTTGCTGCGATATTTGAAATAGGAACGCATACCTATGGTATTCGTTTTCTTTCCCCTTTGCGTCTTGTATGCCAAACTTGGAATGATATCGTGATCACTACCCCGCGGTTCTGGGGAATTGTGGTAATAGACAAGGGAAGGGACCCTGTTCAAATATTAACGCAGATATCGAGAGCGAAACACTCCCCCCTTTCCATCATTGTTCGTCGCACCGAATCTGTTCACGAGCAGGCCCTCCACATGCTCGCCAAACTCTCCAATAACTGGGTACATGCAGATATTCCGACTTTGATGCTGAGACCTGGCCGTTGGATAGACCTACACCGAACGTTGGAAACACTCAGTCTCAGGTCCTCTGGGTCATCACGGGACAGCCAAGCCAGGGAGTTTTTTGACACGAAAGGGGCTTTTTTCCTCGCACCTCCACGTCTGCGTTCCTTCGCTGCTCATGGTCTGACAGAAAGCTGGTTACTACCATTCCTGTCACCATCAATTACCACATTCGAGTTTCATCCTCGCGCCGCAACAAAACTTCTGAAGATTTTCACATATCTTTCGAAAGTTCCCCAAGTAACATATCTCCTCCTGCATGGCGTTGAGCCCTCTGATTTCAATATTCCCGGAGATTTTCAACGTCCTCTTCATTTTCCGCAATTAACCACATTGGAAATCGATCAAACCATGTATTCGGTTACCATTTTGTCCGAGCTTGTCGCTCCAGCTCTCCAAACGCTCATCATCAAGGATTCGCAAGTTCCATCTACTCGACCATCGTGGTGGACACCGCCGCTTCTGCGCCGACCCGAGTTTCTACCTCTAGGCCCATTCTTCATTGCATGGAGCCAACCCCAGTCCCTTCCTATCCATCTCAGCTCTCTCACATTATCCCAGTGCCTCGAAGTCAGTGACGTCGCCTTGCTGATCCGTTGGCTCGCCCGGCTCCCTCATCTGACAAGTCTCGGACTGCACGACGATGCCATCGCTCGTGCAGCAGAGTTACCTTCGTCCGGCGAAGAGACGAACATCTTCACTGCTCTTACATCGCCGGAGGGCGCTGGGACATTGGCAGGCTGGCTCTGCCCCTCTCTAACACGGCTGCAGCTTTCTATGGACCTTCAAATCACAGATCTACTTCTTCTCACCCGAGCAAGGGGTAGTCGCTCCAAATCTCTAGGTGCGAAGGTACCCCAGAGCCTCCTACACTTTTTGGATGCACCTTTGTGTCCTAGTGGTTCAGTCGAAGAGATCGATGAACTTGGAGAACTCGTGGACAGAGCCGTTTGCACCTGTCTTGGGTGTCAACTTGACATTTCCGGTGCGTTGTTATTCCAATTTCTTTGTCTTAACCAAGTTGAAATGATGGTGCAGTATGAATTTTTCCCCATGAAGAGCGGGCTACAATATTCTACATATGTTTCTTGTTAGACCACCATTATACACTATTATCAGAACGAAGTAATCTCAGTATGTATTAGTATCACCTTTGTAATATTGACAATGAAGCTTGGGCGAGTAAACGAGTTTTCATCTGAAGCTGGCTAGATTACAAGAGATACTTCGAATCCAACAAAAGCACGGTATCCTAAACTGAACTAACAGGCTCATACCCTGCCCGACTCCCACTTGCCCTACCGAGTCCAAAGCCCATAAACAGGCTCTTCCTGCGACCTTTCCTTCCCACATGCGCGCCCAGACCCTCATCCTCATCCTCCTGCTCTCTCCTCCTCTTCGCCTCACGGAAGCCCTCAATCGGCACATCATACAATTTATCATACTCAACCCCCAACTCCCTCCCAGCCGTCCAAAAGTCCTTACAATTACCCATAATCCCCAAATCAAACGGATTGCTAGCCTTCCCAGCGCGCGCCAGGCCATCCACCGCCTTCCCTTTCGTGAACCGATCAAATCCAAGGAGGTTCATCAAGAATCCGCTTCCGCATCCAGCGCAGAGGCCCGAATGACGATGGACGGAGGGCCCGTGAGGCGTTTCGGCCCCAGTGACAAGTGCAGTGTCCTCCGTATCCACACCAGGTACGACTGTGTCGCTTGGGCTGCGATGCTGATGGCGGTGCCCCATTTGTCCTGCAAGACTCTGGCCTCCACGCCCGCCCATGTATCCGTATCGGCCAAGGTTGGAGACTTCGAGGGTGGTCATCTGACGTATAATTTGCCATAATTGAGAGGCTAGGAGAACGATGGTCCAGGAGAGCTGAAGGGTCACCCAGGCAGCAACTGAGAAGAGCAAGGTATCATACGCCGTCAAAGAGCAGAGTTCGTCGGGGAGCACACAACTCGGGGATATGTGGGAGGGATCGGAGTCGAGTTTGACGCTGGAGAAGACTATTTCGTACGAGGTGATTACGAGGGGCATGAATACGCAACTGGATACGTACATGCGTAGGTTAGATAATCGAATAGTATGATGCCAATAACAAGGGTGGTGACGAAAACAACAAATTGACGATGGTTGTTCATGCCAACTAAAACTCGATGAGCGGGCTTAGATCAATCGCTGCAGGGGAATGACTTTACCGCAATTCCATACCCACGGGCAGTGACTGTTTCAGTGCTGAGATCAGGAACTTAGACCTTGAATTGAAGGTAATTTGACATACTGATCACTACGGGCTATGCATTTGTCACAGACACGACAATGTTTAGAACGCAGAGGTTTTCGAGCCTAGATTCAATGCAAATTGAGCAAATCGTCATTGTGATAGTGATAAAACTTGCCATGCACTGGATGCAGAAAGTTTGGCCATTGAGGCGACCTTCTGAAGCTAAGTCTTCGATGATCTATCATCGTAGTCAGCAGTATACTAGAACTTGAGGAAGATGCCACTGACGGATTTAAGCTCGCCGTCGCTCGCAGGTTTTGGGCATGTTCCAGGGTCCAAAGTGACAGCCCGGAAGAAGTTGTAGATACACAGGCCTACAGTGATTGCGAAGGAGAAGTGGGTCAACGCGTGTGATTGTGTTCCTAATGGGAAAGATCAATCAACTTGATTACGCTTGAATGCACAAGGCAGACTTACGTTGGACGAGTCGTGTGAACCAGCAGTACAGCACCCATATCATCGAACCGAAGATGATACCCGCAAAATATGGTGTGGTATTTACGCTTTCAGTATACGTGGAGTTATTGAGGAGCACACGTGTTACAATCTACCGAGAGTGTAAGTGAGTACGGGCGACTGATGAATTATAATGCGACATACATGATGCATGCCGAAAAACTCGGCAAGGGCAAGCAGCAATCCAGTATACCATGGCAGCAGCGATAACGTCATGAACATGAGGTAGAAGAATAGTGTAGGGAGAATAAAGATGACAATTTTCGTGTTGCGCTAGAAAGATAAATTCAAACTAAAACGTCGATGCATAGAACTGGGTACTCACGTCACTTAATGGTTTACCTCGCTTCACGCCGTACTCGTTCATACCTCCCTCCTCTAGAGCTCGTTTCCACGCACCCAAGCTTTTGAGTTCAACTGCCATATCGCGAGGTGTTCGGTCCTCTCCGTCCTTCGCCGTAAGATCAGCACCCTTTTCAATAAGCTTGCGAATAATCATCCGGTTTCCCCGTACCACTGCCCAATGCAATGGTGTCAAGCCTGCGTCATCTTTCGCGTTGGGGTCCGCCCCGTGCTTCAACAATAATTCCACCGAAAGACCATCACCTTGGTATGCTGCCCACATCAGAGAAGTATGCCCTTGTGAATCACGCGAATCAACGTTGATTGGTTGGTGCAATAGATAGAGAAGCGGCATTATTGATGATGAATGAGTGACTAGGTGCAGTGAGTTGTAACCCTGCGAGTCTGCGATGGTAGGATCTGCGTTATGTGCGATGAGAAGTTGGATGACGTAGAGATACCCGTTACGCGCCGCCCATTGCATTGGGGTTGCTACGAGGTCGCCTCCTAGTGCGTCAACTTCAGCACCTTGTTCCAAGAGGTATTTACACGCAGGTAGATGTGCGTTGATTGCTGCCCAATGAAGTGCAGTAATATTTTGATCATCACGGTCGGTCGCCTGAGCCCGTCTTGACTCAATGAGCTCACGAAGAAGGTCTACGTCGCCACGCTGAGCAGCAGAGAATATGCTCACCTTAAATTGAAAGAAAAGATGAGTTCCAAATATTGTTACTGCGCAATATGAAAGAAACGCGTACATCTGACGAGTTTGGTGAATCTTGGGCCTGTTGGAACGTCATGTTAGACGCCACGGCCGACTCTGTATTGACCAACGAGGTCGACGGCTCAGATTTTGCACTGACGAGTGCTGCGGGGTCCTCCATGGTCAATGGAATGGGAAGACTAACCGCTGTCAGCAATTGCGGTTAGGCGGTGCAGAATTGCTGACAAATCACTCACAGAGGTTCGTTGCTGTCGACGTCACCGCAATGCCCGGTTGGCACGATCACTCTTGGTTCATCTTATCTTAGCCAGATTTTTCCATTCTGATGGACCTCACAGGATCTCGCATTGAACGTCCTGACGCCTACATATTATGTTGCTATTAGACTACATATCACGCTTGTGTAAGTCTTTTTGCGCAGCTTCAAGACATATCTGGTTCAATGTGGTGGTCACACTGGACTTGGTCGACGTTCACTTACGAACAACTGGTCACCATATACTCAACTCGCACATTAGCTATGCTACGGACGCCTCTCTCGACATTCTGCCTCTGGTAAAAGGAAATCGCTGGAATAAGTACTCTCAGGCAAAATATTAAACTCGAGGCATCATACGTTGAAGGACCTTCAGCTCGCAAAGGGCCCGAGCAAAAAAGAACCAAATTCTTGGACACACCCGGAATTGAACCGGGCACCGCCCGCATACACATTCAGCAGTGCTAAGCGGGCGTGATAACCAACTACACCATGTGCCCTGCGTGATAGATTGCTTGGTATCATTTCCCGTGTGTAGGCATTATGACACGCCCCGCCAATTACGTCAAGTTGAGCCCACCATTCCCGCTTGTTGGACACACAGTAGGGCATCTAGATCTCCCCCCGGCTTGTCGGCTCTAATCCAATGTGGAGTTAATTTCACGATTGTTACCTGCAATCATACTGAGCCGAACACAGGCGCCTGCGACGAGCGAGGTATCGATTCAGCGAGGAACTTGGCTGCTCGATATACGCTCAAATTGGTACACGCCCGAACATCGCGTTCGCTATAACATCCCTCAGCCGATTTATATCGAACCCCGGAAAACAAACACTGACTCGCATTGATGCACGTAATTAGCGAGTCAAGGGCACACTACACTACAGAGTATATCGCGCTCGGAAACAACGGTCTGTTCCAGTGACGCGCTCCACGAGCCCGGGGAGTGTATCGAAGGCGCGTCATACCACGTGATGGAGCGAGTTTAGATGATCGGAATCGGAGATAGGACAGTCGTGAATACATACCGATTGAGTTCTATTCAACAGGGTGTCGTGCAGTGTGTCGTGGATCGTTCTTCGGGTTGTTGCCTTTGGAAGAGTGGGGGTTTGGACTTACCTCCTATTCGCTCCCGAATGACTACCCAGTTTCTTTCTATCCCATCCGATCTCATCGGACACGAATTCGGACGCTAATAGTTGAGAGACAGAACATTGTGATACATAGTTCTCGGGAAATAGTTATGTTATGCTTGGATTCAGTAGGCGCACCCGAAACAAACATGAAATGGCGTCCTTATGGGAGGAGGAACGGGGGGAAATTGGCTGAAATTGGGACGTATTTCGATGTGACCGTGACACTGGCGTGACTTGAGCGTTTGTTCATTACCTCTAACCTCGTCGCGTACTACTACTAGGGCATACACGTCACTCGACAAACACCTGTTCTTTTTGCCCACCCTCCCACACCTTTTTTTGTATGGCTTTCCATTCCGTTTCGTCATTTTTGGGGCTTGGACTTACCTTCTACTATTCGCTCCCGAACGACTACCCAGTTTCGTGAACGTTTCCAGATCAGGCATATCTCGGTCATGCCGTGAAAGCAATGCCCCATACCAGCAGGTGTGAATCGCGCAAGAATGACAGGCTTGACTTGGGCATTCCTCGAAAAAAATCCAACCATATAAGTATGATAAATTTTAATCTTATTCCCTTGCCTCCGGATCCATCACAATGGACCATCATTCCCTACGAGACGAGGAACGTGTAGTTGACGAGGAAACCCCACTCTTGTCTCAATCTCAAACGTATCACAGGCCGACGCCCCTCCCGTGGCTCCAAATATCCATTGTTCTCTTTCTTCAAGTCACTGAACCTATAACAAGCATGTCGATATACCCTTACATAAACCAGGTATGAATTCTCCTCGAATCGGGTTTTGTCAAGACTAACTTGTTCTCTAGCTGGTCAGTGAGCTAGATATTACAGGTGGGGACAAGCGTAAAGTGGGTTACTACGCTGGTCTGATCGTGCGTACTGAACATGCCCTCTCCAACCAATGAAGTGTTGACAGCCCTACTTCATTCAGGAGTCCCTCTTCTTTGCCACCGAGGCAGTAACCGTTCTCCAATGGGGTCGGATTTCTGACCACGTTGGACGAAAGCCGATTTTACTCCTCGGACTCTTGGGAGTCATAGCGTCTATGCTAAGTTTTGGTCTTTCAAGAACATTTTGGGGATTAGTGGTCAGGTAGATCATCCTCTTCAGGATCGCTGAGTTAGGAAGTGACTTTTTCCCCTCCAGTCGATGCCTTTGTGGACTCTTGAACGGAAACACTGGTAGGAAACATCCATTTCAATTGAATACCTAAATTTCTTTTAGTATTCTGACCTGGTCCCCCTTACAGGCGTCCTGAAAAGCGCCATGGGTGAATTGACCGACTCGACTAACCGTGTAGAGGTTTTTGCGTTCATGCCTGTGGTTTGGTCGTCCGGCGCGACATTAGGGTATGTTTTTTAATTACTATATAAAGGTTCGTTTATGTTCAGAGTCTAAAAAATTCCCAGACCTTTGATAGGCGGGGTCCTCTCTAGACCAGCCGAACGCTTCCCTGGCATCTTTGGAGAAAGATTCTGGAAAAACTATCCCTACTTCCTCCCCTGCCTTGTGATCTCTACTTTTCTCTTCGTCGCGTTTGTTATTACCCTAGCACTTTTCAAAGAGGTAGGATCTTTAACGACGTATTGTTTCAATGACTCTAAGCATCTTGTCTAGACTGTTCCAAAAAAGAACTCACAAAACTTGTCTACCAGTGAATCCACTTTTGCCAAGGGCTCTTATCAGGATGAGCCCATCCCTTTTAGAAAGGTCCTTGTTTATCCTGTCATTATTTCTGTCTCAAACTACATAAGTATTTCCTTCCTCAACATATCCTTCAATGCTCTGCTACCTCTCTTCATGGCAATGCCTCTCGCCATCGGCGGCTTAGGATTTGATCCATTTACTATTGGTTTTATCATTGGGGCGTTCGGCTTCTGTGCAGGGTCGATTCAGGCTTTCTACTTTGCTCGAATCATCCGACTCTTTGGGGAACGTACCATTTTTATTGCCGGAATTACCTGTTACATCCCAATCTTCGCGTTATTCCCTGTAATGAGTCTTACCGCTCAAGAAACTGGGGTCACAACCTTGACATGGATAACTATCGCCCTCGTACTTATTTTAATGGCTTTTGCAGACATGGGTTTCGGTGCGATTTTGTTGTTACATGTCTGGCAGTAGTGGAGTTCGCTCATATCTCTTTTCTTGTTTTCAAGGCTGCATCTCTATGTTTATCACAGCTTCCACTCCGAGTCCACGGGCTCTCGGAGCCACGAATGGTCTGTCACAGACAGGCGCCTCGATTGTACGTGCTGTAGGACCGGCTATGGCAACTTCAATGTTTGCACTATCTGTAGAACATAACCTTCTCTTGGGATATGCAGTATATGCCCTTTTCCTTGTGTTTACGTGCTTCGCAATTCTCCTTGCGCTTTGCTTGCCTCATGAGATGTGGGAGGAGATCAACAACTGATTGCCACACACACGCACACTATGCCTGTCTACCTGCCCTCGGAAAAATATATATAACTTGATTCACAACGAAAACAAGACATTCTTGACAGTGCTTCTAGTACAGAGTGTAAAATTCGAGTTGGATAAACGAGAAGACAGAACGACCCAGTGTGGTGCCCTCTGAAACATTTGATTTATCAAAACTCATGGAATCCGAGCGAAGCCACTATATGGCAAGATAACTGCTGCGTCGGTTCAAGCTCACTCAGCTTCCAGGCTCTTGGCGTAAGACCCGAGTCACCTCGTGTCAAATTTAAGGTTCATGAGTGTAGGTAGCCAGAGATTCGAACAACTGCCTCTCCTTTTGTGTTGTTCTACAATGATTAATAAACCTTTTATTAGTTCAACCAAGTTGCCCATTTGCTTGTTCCTCCCCCGATCACTGATGCAACTTCCTTGGCTACGATCCTATCAGCTTGCTCACTGGGATGAAGCTCATCCCACCTGTGCCACCGACCATCAGTCAAACACTTTGCCTGTTAATTAAACGGGTGACATACCAGAGATAGCTATCTCTCTCAGCTGGATCCGACACAGTTGAACAAGATATCACGGTACCGTTCGTGTCAAATACACAGGGATTTGCACAACCTGTCACATTCAGGGGAGCCGTGCCGTTGAGGTATGAAGCTGGATGGGCATATATATCGGAAAATAGTGCATATGCATCGAAGAGAGCTTATCACTGTGTTAGTTCCTGGTTCACCTTCATATCTGGTACTCACCGATCTGTGAATCAGGAAGATTCAGAGCCAAATCACGCAGCAAAAGCTTTGTGAGGGCGTTTCCCGATAGGACAAGCTCCGTCATAAAGACAGACCAAGCTGTGGTGTTCCGCTCTGGCTGCCAAAAGCGATTGGGATACGAAGTTGCCGAGTAGAGTATGGTATCTTGTAAGGGAATCATCTAAGGCCATATCTAGCTATACATTTCATGTAAATGAAGTTACCCACATTTTGAAACACAAAGTTTCTTCCTCCGCTATTGTATAGAACTTTGACCCAATTGATCATACACTTCGCAACATCAACGATGGAGGCACTATTGCTGCCAGTGACAAGCGAGTTGATACCGAGATCGTTGGTCCCAATCCATAACGTGTATACTGTCTCCTTAGGGTCGAGGTTGAGCGAACCATCGCCAGTCTCGGCAAAATAGGCCGGAAGCTGACTTTCGAATACGGAGGGGAAAGGACGAAAGGTGATGTTGTTAGAACAAGTCGCTCCAGACTTTGCAAAGGGGAACAATGTCACATTTGCGTAGCCGGCAGCGTATACAGGCCAGGCAACACCGCCGTCTCCGACATTGACAATATCGGTATAGCTATCACCGAAAGTGACGAGGTTCTTGATTTGTTCTGGTTGAACACCCTGGGCGGCAGCTGTTGAGGCTGCCACTAGTAGGGCCGAAAGTGTCGATGATGAGACCTTCATGCGTTCTTGGGAATGAATCGTTTTTCTCCAGCGCATGCTTGCGTTATATATGACCCTCCGAGCTCCATCGCTTAGTCCGCGCATTGAAGAGTTCTGGACTTCTGATTGCGGTCCGTACATCGGAAACACATACGCGTCACTTCGTGTGAGTTCCTCCGATATCGAAGTTGACCTTTAAGGTCCACCTCCGGCCCGCCTGTAAACGTAACTGGTATATCTCGGCAGAATCTTGGTAACATTGGCTTTTTGCAGCGTGGTCGTCATTAACCATCTACGGTCAAGTTCTAAATTATACGAGGAGAGAGTCAGGATGCGTGGATGTTCTGTTGATGCCAATATGGTCCGGACTTTCCACTGCTTCGTCCCGTTTTTCAACAGGTTCTTGTGTCGATGGACACAGAATTGGTGCAGGAGTTAGTAGGTAGCCTGATAAAATGTACGGATGTAAACGAAACACACCAAAAATTAGTTGGGTCAAGCGCGTGGAGGGTTTTCAACTTCAAGTTGTCCGATTCAAAGCAAGGCATAATCATGAGGAAGGTCAACACGGATCCACAATTGTTTCAAATTCTCCTAGGAGTCAAAGATCAAGGAGTATAGTACGTAGTTGGACGACGCTGAACATGTGAACACTACAACCTGAGTATGGTTGAGGGCCTTGAGGCGCAAGTTCAGGATATTGTCACGGTTAGCTCGACCGTGACGGTAACGGTAACGGACACTTCACAACCAACTTCAAGTCATTCAAGTGCAACTACCTCAAAGGACGACGCGATTCGACGCGGTTTCGCAGCCTAGAAGCGTTTGCAACAACGATCCATCCTAATTATGCCCAGAAGTGCGCCCAAAGGAATACCTGGGTCAAGATCATACACTGTTGGTTTCTTCAGAAGTCTGAATTTATGATCCAAACTTCTGAATCAGTCGATCGCCGTCTTCTGCCCCTCACCGCTCAATGCAGGCAGTAGCTGGCTTTTTCTCACAGGATAGCCCAACAGCTTCTAGAATTCCAGCTGCAGTGAGTATTCCAATATACTTAATGCGTCGGTCTCGATCTTCAAGCCTATTTAAACAATTCAACTTAGATACCGCCACGATTTGGACTACTAGAGGATTCGACAGATCGATGGGATGCCTTCTTCTCTAAAATTGACAAGCTCAACAAATCTGCCGATGAGAATGTCTCCTTCAAGGTTTTCTTCTTCGGACGGCATGGACAAGGATATCGTAAGACGTGCCGCTTTCGTTCCTTTTCTCGATTGTTCATCGTTTTGTCTTTCTGGATTAAATAAGACAATGTAGCGGAGTCCAAGTATGGGACTCAAGCCTGGGATGAGTGAGCTTAGAGTTACACCGTTCACAAGGATGGCCTTGACCTGATCTTCGCAGTTACTGGTCGAAGTTAAACGGAGACGGAGAACTTGTATGGGGTCGTACGTCGATTTCTGTCCATGATTGGAGTCAAGTCAACAGGGCCGGTAGCCGATCCTGAACTCACTGCGATTGGTGAGGGTCAAGCTGTCGAAGCATACAACGCCTGGATAGTTGAACTTGCTCATGGCATTCCGCTCCCTGAGAAGTTCTACTGTAGTCCGATGGTACGCGCGTTGAAGACGTGCGAGCTCACTTTCGACAAATTATGGTCTGTTCAATCAGAAAGACCAACCATTCTCGAGGTATTTCGTTCCGCCCAATGTATCTTCCTCTTATACTCACTTTCCACAGAACTGTCGTGAAGAAAATGGAGTTCATACATGCGACAAGCGCAACACGGCGTCGTGCATCGCCAAATCATTCCCTCGATTCCAGCTTGAATCTGGTTTCACCGAAGAGGACTTACTATGGGATTCTGAAGTTCGTGAAACCAAGGCACACGTTGCCGGCCGGGCAAAACTAGTCCTTGATCACATATTTGAACATGATCAAGAGACATGTAAGATGAAATTGAAATGGGTCATTACATGTTTTTAACATAATTTTCTATAGTCATTTCTGTCACAGCCCATGGGGGAGTAATCAACGGATTTCTGGCATCACTAGGACGGCCAGCCTACGTCCTGCCCACTGGAGGTAAGTCTGATGCACTATTCGATCCTGACTACAAGACAACGTGATTTAGGAATATTGCCGGTTGTGATAAAATCGATCTATAGTGGACCAGCACACGAGTGACTCGTGCTAATGGAAAATGAAACACATGATTTCGAGATCAAACAGAGCTTTGGAACTGAACCTGTCTATATAATGGTGGATACTATGAACTTGTTTCATCAACAATTGTCCTTGTCTTGTGGCCATGGCCTATTCGCGTTGATAGGTATTGAAAACGACCAGAGATCGTTCAACAGTATTATCACAAATTCAAAGTTGATCTTTCCTTTAACAAGCTTTCTACTACTGATATGTAATTTACAAAGAGGATTGCTCCAGTCAAGATCGATTGATCAGTAACCACCCTGGACCCCGTCAGCAGCATGAACGTGACACGTGGATACACACATTTGAGTCTTGACTTAAGCTTGACTAACTAGTTGAATAATTCGTCAAAAAATCTACAGGATGCTGCGACTGGGAATATGTAATTTCATAACCTCCTTTTCCTAGAATAAAGGTCCCACAACATCTCTCACTTTGCTCAAGGAAACCTCATCTCTGTCCGCTCCGGAACGAACACCCTCTCGCGCTTCTACTACAAGGCCGACCAGCTCCCAGAGGATATCAGGTAATTCCTCTATCTTCTGAACGGGCCTTTGTAATGTCCTGGACTCCTTTGTAAACCCTTGGATGCTGATCTCATACGGATCCGAGTCGCTCCCTGGGTGATCGGGAAAGATGAAAAGTCGATGTATAGGCTGGCTCGTTGTAGGGCGGTCCATGATCCAAGTATTTCTAAAGCCTCCAGTCGATGGCAATGCGAGAGCTTTTTTCGCAAGCTCTAGAATGCCAGCGGCATCTCTCTTGGCTACAACCAGTTCATGACCTAGAGCGTTAACTGCGATAACGCGAGTACCCGATCCATCTTCCTCTGGCTGGGAAAAAAGGGCGAGTGTAAACCCATTATTCTCAACTGGTGCGTTAAGAAGTACAACAAGAGAGAGTGTGTCGAAGGATGGTGTAAAGGTAGAGACCGCTTGGGACAGGGGTTGTGCTCGATTGTGCCACAGAACGAAGGGGGAACTCCAAGTTGAGGCAGAGATCATGTTTGACAAGCTTAGAGTAGCTGTGAGGTCGTGCAGTAGGACAAGAGTGACTATTACGAGGGTAACACAGGAAAGCAGAGTTCGTAGCATATGCGCATAAGCGGTAGAAAGCGTGTGCGCGTGACCTGGTACAGTTGTCGGAGCATGAAATTTCGGGTTATAACCCCAAGGCTTAGCTTAGTAAAAGTTAAACGGTTTAAAACCAAGTTTAATTGGTATTCAAGTAAGCGGATGCTTGTCTGTGCAATTGCAACGATATTCTTCCTAGTAAGTCTCGATTTTCAATTGTTCTTGTCGGATTCTGAATTCGGCTTGTAAGAGTACATCGTGTGCTAAGTATGCGAAATGCCGTTTTCATCCTCACCCCTTAATGATCACTGGAATCGCCGGACGAAAGAATCTTGTTGTGCCGCCGCTGTTCTAGTAATTAAACAATTCTGGATCGACTCATTCCGACTCAGTAGGATGTCCACCATCGACCACGTGGATGCCCTGCATATGCGTGGCTAAAATTTTTGACAAGACGCCTTTATGCTGCGCTATGACCTCGAGGTATCCGACTACGGACACCGTTGCTAGAAACGTAAGCCGTTTGTTTCCGTGCACTACTTTCCAACTCCCGCGAAGGTTGTATGTCGAGAGACGTGGATTATATCGTCCGACCTCGCTACGCCCGAATTCGAAAAAGTGAGGGATGTAATGCCGCGTTACGTGACCCTGAAGCTTGAAGGGCAACCGTAGGTGTTGTGTAGATTAAAAATGATTCCGTCCAACCCTTCCGTAGGCTCTCACTCGAGGAGACTAATGCAAGGTGAGAATATTTCTTCGAATGAGATCAATATCTGACATGATCTTACCTCTCGAACCGGCACTCATTTTGACCTAGTTTGCCGCGCCGGAAGAGACTAAACCCGTTGTAACTTTCAACACCTATATTGTGCGGCTTTTTTCATGCCTGTCTCCGGGAAACGGCATCAAATTTTGTTTATACAGTATTAGCCCTTTGTCCCTCATTTCGGTGTTTAGACTAGAAGAGAATGACTCTGAATGAGTGGCGATCCCACACTACTTACCCTTGTATCTCGAGTCTCTGAAACTTGAGCGGCGTCGTTCCTTTTTCTACTCGGTATAGGACTTGCAATCACCTGGTGCAAAGTACGTGACGGACCTCTGAAACTTCCGCGAGTTCAATTTCGTGCAGGATCGCTCCCGCGAGGCAATGACGGAAGCACTTTCTTTCGGCTGAGTGACGTGGTGGCGTGTGATCAGGGCGATGGTTACATGAGTAATGGAGTATCCAAAACTTCCTTGATCTCAAATAATGCAAGTGCCACCCACTTGCCTTTGTGTGTCCTCAGATCCATTCAGGTACTAATATTTATTGCCCTAAATGCCACCAGATGATTCAACACCGCTCAATATCAGACGATACAATCCGAATCGGAACAACAGGATCTTGTCCGACGAAGACAAAAAACTGATAGTCTTTGGTCTACGACCGACCACTGTCCACTCCACAATCATCAGTACTCGAGCCATTTTATGCCTCGGACTCCGTGACACGCTCGAGGTCGGGCAACGCCTAAAGTCTATCTATGTCTTGAGCCTCAGATACCTCCTTATGCATCAACTCTTTACGCACTTTAGTTGCAGCCGAATTGGTCACGAAACTTCTACTATTCCTGTTATAGGGTCTAATCGTGATGAAAGACACATCGCAACGTCTGCTATGACGTGCATTTTCGAAGTTCCAGCTGTCCCTGAAATCACCGTGTTGAATTGCATTTAGGATGGGTGTGGCGGTTTGTAACCATCCACGCGAGTTTCATACAGGGGAGATATTTGAAATACCGTTCAAAGGTAGGATATAAAAATCGTTTACAGAAGAGGTTCGAGAGACATCCCCCGGCGCCTTTGTTTGAACCGAGCCTTTTCTAATACCTCTGATATGTCGTCTTCTGCGCAGGTCGGTGTTAACCACATCGTACATTTATGCTATATCGTACATCTGCTTATACTCGTCCTTCACCATAGGGGTCCAACAATTACTACAACAGCAATCAAGCCTACCCCAGCGATCGTACACCCCGAAGGACGCCGATGGCATGCCAATTCTGCAGAGGCAACTTCGCATTTGTTTCGATCCATTATTACGAGAGCTAACGACATATTGAGCAGGACGTAAATTAAAATGCGATGGCATTCGTCCATTATGCTCCAACTGCAATAAACGGGGTTATCCCTGTGTCTATGCTCCAGTGTATGTCTTTGGAGTTACTGATCTGATTCAACACCTTCTGATTCTTTTGACCACTGCAGGGGCAGCACATAGATTCTTGTTGGAATGCCCGCGGATGAACCTCCTTCATACGATGAACACGCCTGGAACGAAAATTATGAGGACAGTTTTTATGATTCTTCGCCTGGCATACCTAGAGCTAGAGCCTCGTTCTATGCATATTTGACTGATTTTCGGACATTTACATCTCATGTTCACTGCATATCTTGGTTGTGTTGTAATATAACTCTTCTGTCTATGGTTCCTTTCCTTAATCCGACTTAACCCGAATGTTCTTGGTTGACTCATGACGACAGAAAAGAAATATAGGGAAGAAAATTCACTTCGACAGAAATCTGCCACACTCGGGTAGCATGTTGGATCTTCCTCGATCACAGAAAAATAGTGTGTAAAAGTAGCACTCGTGCACGCCAATTTGAATGAACGAACGCCGAGGGTCAATCTCGCGAAAGATTCGGACCCCCGAATGCGCAGTTGTCTCCCGAACGATCGAATAGGGAAAGCACTTTTCTTCGCAAGATGCGAATCTCAGGGTACAAATGAGATGTACGTCCACGTTTTCGCCACATTGTAGGTGATGTGAGCTGAGGAAGTGCGAACGAATCGCTGGAATCCACAACTCGGGGCTGATGATCGAAAGGTATTGACAAACTTTCAACGAAGTTCCTTCCTTAGTTCGTCGTCAATAACTTGATGGGACTGCACAATCTCTTGATATGGTGATTGAGAGCCTCCAACAGCGATACCATACGATCCTTCCTCATGCCCCTACGGCAAGGTACCGGTCAAATTAGCATCATTGCGGTCTTACACGTATACATCATGAAGTGCGCGTGTTGAGCTCTTGACGCTGAAAGAAATCAGCTCGGCGGTCGAGTAACCTCAACCTTACACGCGAAGCGACTAACTGATGTGATAAACTTGAACGCATGTCAAAAAATTTAAATCCTCACCTGCTCGAAACTTCCTAGGCAAAATGTACATGCCATTCCGGCATGCTTAGCATTTATAACATCGGAAACTTCAAATTCCTCTGTACACAGAGTGCAATATGGATTCTCATACGGACCGAAAAAAACTCTAGCGCCATGGAAGTCGAAGACCAAGGTAAGGTGACTCTGAGTGACATCACATCACATCACATCACATTACCTTCTATTCCATCTTACCACCACATAACCGTAAGTTCCTTCGGATTTTGAACGCCAGCATGCTTCATGCGCTTTTTATGTTCTTACTTAGGCTCTTATCATAAATTTCTCCTTGTAACGAAGAGACCGCCAGCTTAACTCTTGCTGTAGGCTTTCCCTCAATTTTTGGCATATATTTCAAACCATCAGAGCTTCATTAACTGAGCTAAGTCCCCAGGTTCGAACAGGTTTAGTCATTAGCATACGCGTAGCTTCATTGGACCTTTTGCAATGGACGACACTATTGATATATCTCAATATCGCGTCCCAGGATCCTGTGAAACCTTCTACATTCCAAATTTTATCACTGTAATCACCCCTTTATTTCCCTTGTCGCAAGGTCCCTCTGATCCTGCTACAACAGGTAGACGAAGAGCAGTACCTCCTGCGAAAGGTATGCATATATTAATTGCTCACGGTTTTTATTCAATGGTGTTTCGCTACCTCCTCAATGCTCCCATTGCCTATACATAGATAGCGGAAACACCCCAATCCAAATGGAGAAACCTGGGAAATCGTCGGTATGGACACCAGCCAGCTCTTTATCAGCCGTCATCTAAAACAGCAAATTCGTTCTCATCTTGACTATTCCAATAATCAGGCTTCAGATATGGGGTATGCCGTAACCGGACATAAATGTCTTTTACTGTATATTTATATCAATCTGCCGCTGCTAGGGGGTGAAGTCACCTCGAAGAATGTCTTGTTCTCTCAAGCTATGCCTTCCTTCCTTGGATCATAGTAAGTCTGCGCTTTGCCCAAGTCAATTGGTAATTCAGTTGACTGGCACCGTCGTGGACTACTCCAGCCCTGATATCATAACACGTCTCAAAAACACTGGGGTATTTGTCTCTTCGCCTCATGGCGCGCCAAATCATGTTATTTTAAATGAAGTACGCCAACACTGAGATTTTTGGTCGTGCTATCAGCCAGATTGACATAACTTTCAGTATCTCCCAGGCCAAGGAATCATGGTAATTATCCTCTCCTCGCGTGACTAGTGCGCGACAGTCTACTGGTGATATTTCCTGATTGGCGACCTTGTAGCCTCACCAGGATGGTCCGTCTTATCATCCAGTGGTGGCGACAATTTCAATTGGATCTCACTCTATCTTTCATTACTACAAGTTTAAATCGAAAGACGATAAACTTTCACCTGAAACGGAACCGGAGTCAGAGGACGGTGGTCAGATCATCGATCATACGCCTGCCTTAACTATTTTACTGGAACCACGGAGTCTCGTCATATCAAGAGGATCGATGTATACATCCCACCTTCATGGGTAGGCCAGATAGTTTCAACCAAACAATGAGTGTCACTGAAGGAGAAGCAGGATAGAAGGCATCTTGGAAGACTCGATTTTTCGGAACGATAAAAACAAAGTACCGACGGTCACGGACCTGAAGGTAGATATTGCGAATTGGAAATTACTCTCGGGGCAAGAGCTTAAGAAAGTGACTGAAGAAGGCGGCGTGCTACCTCGAAACGTGAGGTATAACTTGACATGTCGCGATGTCGAGCGTGTCTCCAACGCCCGGCATTTCATGTGTCAATAGAAGCGCAATATAACTCTAAACCTGTGGTTCGGACAGGCAGTACTTAATACTTATGACCGAGTACATAGTTGTAAGTGATGCGCATGGTCTACTACCCATACGTGCCTGTTGTAGTCCTTATTACCAAAACGGTGGTTGTCTGAGCGAAAGGATTCGAAAAGGTGCCGACCAGTTAGGTCACCTGTTGTTCTTACCGGGTTGACACATTCAAAATTCTGAATCTGGGTTTCAGCTTGGCTCATCTGCACTCTTGATACTATTTAGTATTTGGTTCTCGTTATGGGTTTTCAATTCTCACAAGGACTTCAATTATCGATAACTTTATGAGTCAATCCGGTCTTGGCAACTCACTAACGACATATACCAAGAAGGTTTGATAGGCTGCAGGTCAGTGGTGCTCATTTCTTCAATCATGTTGCGCGCCGTGCTTGCAGGCTGCCAATAAATTCAAGTGGCCTACTTTTGTGGCCCAAAGGAAGGCCACGCTAACGGACTCGCAGAGGCTTTGAATTGAAATTCGAAGTGTCTGAAAAGTTTGTTGTTTGAAATATAGGACCACCCTAGGTGGAACATGCGTCTTTGTCAACGATGCCTGACCATCTGAGAGATTCAACATGATGGGTACATTGAGAATTTGAGATAAATGCGTGTCCACAAATCGAAGATTGGCCCCATCGTAGCGGGCTCCAACTGGCACATCAAGACTGGGAAGTATTAGAGTTCAGACTCGAAACATTCCTTGTGCAAGGAAAGCTCCTCAACGTGGCGACATTCCGAGAGTGCAACGATGATTTGTTCAGCAAAGTTGGTAGTCTGCTTTCCCTACCGTGGACCTTGGCGTCAGGAGGCGGATCGAGGGAGCATGAAACACTACGACCGGACATTGTGGAGATTGCCAGTGGGTGACGATATTAATATCTGTGGTAGGTAAATTCGTAGTCAAACTCAAGGTATGCAGAGGTTACAGCGATCGTTTGCAAGCGCGCGATGCGGGTGTTGCCGACGAAGAGATTGTCTACACTTACGTACATAAGGGTATCCCACAATTATGTATGGGTTGTGCAACAAATCAACTATGATTACTCCGGCGAGTCGTTCTACCGCCCTTCTCTGAAGATATTCGCTGCACTCCACAATTTCTTTCTTAAAAAATTAGTTTGCCGCACTGACCGTCGAGACCATATGCATATGACTACTATAGAACGTCATATCTCGTTCCCGACCCGCTGCTGAGCACATGTGGGATCCTACTACTGTGTGTATTCGAGGCAAGAACTTGCTTGCATAAGAGGTTGAGCATGACTTAAAGCCGTAGACCACGAGGCAGCCTGACACCCGTTGACCGCCATGTTCCGCCGGAAGTCGTACGCGTGATTTTATAACCGTGTGCTGAGCACCTTCTCACATCAATTCTTCTTCGCTGATCGCCATGAACTCTGTATCCGAATCCTTGTAATCCAAACAGCGTCGTTCAACGTTAAGGGTTTCACTCTTTTCGAATCATGAGAAGCCTGATTATTGGATTTTTGGTGGCACAACTAGTCTCTTGCGCAAAGGGGCAGACATGGTGAGTATCTCACAATCTTGAGCTATATTAGTCTATACTATCCTCTGCGCAGGTGTGGTAAAAATTATATGTCTACCTCGCCAGTTGTCCCACCAGGTGGTTCTCAACTATTGTAGATGCTGAAATTGTACTCAACACCTACAGGTGGTCAATTCCCCCTTCCAAACGAGTCAAATAGTCCTTTGCTTTCTCTAAGGTGCTCTCCAGCAATTCGCCCATACCTACCTGAAGATGCAGCTTCAGAAAATACGTCCTTCGTTTCAATTCTGATTGATGCTCCGGTGACATTTTACCAAATATCGAATGCGGCACCAATTCAGCTTCAATCCGGGTCAAATAACCTAGACGTCACCGTTTCAGTTGAGGGAATTACCCTTGTTCAGGGTACGGTGGCTTTGAACTCGACAAAAAACTTGCTCCCCTTTTCTCTCAACTCATTACAGCCTCGAACCTCGTCTTATAACATTTCATGCTCTGCAGAATATGCTGGACAAACTTTTGAAGCAACAGGATTCTTGTCATATCTTCCTGACCCTCCTTCGGATATTGGATCTGTGACGAAAATGGACCTTAGAACAGGGTCTTTGCTTGCCCGCCCTGCGAACGGCAAAGGGGGTCCATACGCACCGGTTCTTCCGATTGGTTTTTACACGCAATTCGATGGTTACCTTGCCAATAACCTATCGGTTTTGGCCGAACTTGCAGCACAAGGGTAAGCTCATCTTCCTTCAATGCCAATCGATTGTGACAATTAGTAGATTTACGATTGTTCGTCATTATGGGTCCTCGATAGCAAGCACTGTGCGACTAATTTTATAAATTGAGTAGGTTCATCCAGTTCCGACCTTCAGCAATCTGGCTGCGCTGGATCTCGTTCTCGATGAAATGCAGAAAGTTGGTTTGTACCTCATGTACGACATGCGTAGGTATGTAGCCTGAGATTGGAAAGAATTTCATGACCTCCTTTAAAAACGCAGCACATATCAAGACAGCACATCGGTTACTGAGCAAGTCAATCGCATCAAATCTCGTCCCAATTTACTCCTATGGTACACCGCCGATGAGCCTGATGGTACAACTGACCCCTTCAATGCAACTTCCATTTCCTGCCAAAATTATTTCTTTACGTCAGTTTATTCCTTCGCCATTTTCTGAATCTGGGTTCTTACATTGTAACATGACTAGCGAGTATGCCAGTGGCTCTGATATCGTGATGCAGGACACGTACATGATCGGGAACAACGTTACCCACTCCACTGTCTGGAACACTGTGTGTACAGAAGACTACGGAGACTGCGGGTAAATCTTGACTCGATTGTCGAACAATCATCGATAATTTACGGCTTCTGTCATTTAGATGTGACAATTGCAAAGGCTCTTTTGAGGATATATCCACAAGAATGGACGAGTTCCGAGAGCGATTATTCATCAACGGGTGGGAGAGGACTAAGGCAGTTTGGACTGTTCCTCAAGCATTCGGAAATGACACGTCAGTAATATCGCTATCCGCATACCTGTCAGTTCTGAACTTCTTTCATTCAAGGTACTGGAAGGTAACCGGCCGTGAGACCATTGATCCTCAAGGATCTCACCCTCTACTTTTGTAGCGTTTCCCCACTGGAAAAGAATTCATCGTTGAAAGCATACTTGGCATAAATCATGGTGGACTAGGTTCGTATTTCTCCAATCTTTCAGAATGGAGGATTCATGCTTAGTTCCAGGTGTGGTTCCTTGGGACGATCCAACGACCCCTGATATCAAAGCATCTGCATCTCTCCTTGCAATCTCGCTCTCCAAAATGACGTCGTATATCGCCAGTCCCAATGCCTCGTTTCATCAAGTAACTCTTGGCAGAGTCGATGTTGGCCTCTGGTCCGTAGATCGTGAAACACTTGTTCTGGCGACCAACATGAACTATGAGACTGCTACTCTCCTCTTTCAAGACTTAAGCCTGGAACCAGGCGAGGTTGTACAGTTGTTGGACAGTGGGTCAAGCATCAATGCCGATAAATCTAGCCTTGTCTTCGAATCTGTTGGCTCGGGGGCATTTATAGTAACAAAGTAAGTGTCGCCGAGGTGCTTGTCTACAAGGACTCTTGTGCATGTAAAGTATGGCGCGAAATCAATGCTCACGTGCTTCTTTTTCCTTCCCATTCGTTGGGTGGCTGAAGTAGTAGATCGAACTCTGAACCAACAGTAGTAACTAGTACGAATAGTGCATCCGCATTGTATCCACCTTCAATCGTGGCGTACATCGCAAGGACAATCAGCTTTGCTGTAGGTACAAAACATATGTGATCCAAACCGTTGTCAACAGTCATAAAGGTTTCGTAAACAGTCGTGAATAATGGAGCATCGAATTCGTTAAATATTGTAGGGCGCTCATACCATAACCATAAAAAGCTGACGATAGGAGCGTTTACTTCCCTAGATTCGCGCGAATGACGTTTTGCAAAGTCAGTCCGTCATCCTATTTAAGTGGTGTATCATTGAATCACTATATGATAAGATCACCAATTCACGAACCTGATCAAGGGACCAAGTAAAGCATCCAGCCATTCCACTGTTTTTCGCGAATGTCGCTTTATCCGCGAGTGACCAGGTATCTGATGGAAAGGATCGCAAGGGTCGGGTCAGGGGAAAGAAAGAAACTTACCATCATATGTCACCACTGTAGTCTGAGAGCTGTTATACAAAAACTGTCAAATCGTATCATTGATTGAAAGCTATTTAAGAGGTTTAAACGTTAAAAGACAGACCGGTGTGTCACTGCAGTCATCCCATGCTGACCAAAGAAGAGGTGGTTAATGACTTGAAGAAATTGATGAGTTTGATAGATGTACCCATAGTAAAGCCTCCTCCTCCGCCATAATTCCCATCGGACTGTTTGACCAGTGCACCTGATGCAACGATAGCATTGAAAGGAATTTGTTGACCCCACCAGCCTGTCAGGTTAGCATTTGTAGCATATGTTCCAATAATTTTCTTGAGGCGTGGGTGAGCACCGTTAAGGAAATACATCTCATTTTTTCCTTGCCCCTTTGATGCTGTGTTCAAATTGTTATTCTGCTGGAGAAGTAGCATATCCGGGGATGGGAGAAGACTGCCCGTTAACACTGTCTTTCCGCTTTTCGAAACGTAGCCGTAGAGAGGAAGCCCCAACAACAGCTGGGAAAAACAATACTGAGTGGTCTATTCTCATTGAATATGAGTTCACAATACTAGGTACCTTCGAAGCAGGACACCCGGCGGCTGTCCATTGCTTCAATGCGGCCTGGGCACTTGCCTGAGGTTGCGTTGACGTCCCGCACAGATTTCCTTACCAGGTGGGTTGGTCATGGTCAGAACAGTAGTCCGACTCGCAAATTTTAACGACGGCGTACCAAGTGGTGCATTTGGTCCTGGGGTACTTGAAGCACCCCAAACATCATAGTTCCTGATCACAGTCAGTATCAGCAAGCCATATGAAAATTCACAATGGTTTCCGACATGATGTTGATATATGATAACTGTTCCGCGTAGGCGGAGACATTGGTTAAAGGGATTCCATTTGCGTCAATCCACGGAAGATGGGGAACAGCTGCAGAGATAATCTTTGACCACCCTAAATTTCAAGATGGATACTGGACCAAACACATTGTAGAGTCACGAACGGACTTACCCAAGGCCGTCCGTAAAGAAGTGATGAAAGTCAAGAGGTTTGCAGCATCTGCAGATGAGTAAGGTTGCCCAGCGCCTGGAGAATCAGGATACTCCTTCGAAATTATCGGTAAACAGGGACTCGGAGATGGAGGAACTCTTGAGTCTTACCCAATCCAAATCGACTCCTATTTATTTTTCTGGGATGAGTGTGGGATGCTAACGTAACGGTGTCATTGAACATACCGTCTAACCCATTGGTGCTAATAGTGCTTTGGATAGCACTGACAAATGTTGCGCGATGTTCTGACGTAGACACCGCCGCATTATAGTATTCACAGCCCCCCCAACCACCTGAGATAAGGTTAGTAAACTGTATTCTTTGAGGAATACTACATAACACCAACCGACTGAAAGCACAACCTTGGTACCGTGACCACTGTTGTGTGCGGCTGTAGCAAGACGTTTTAGAAGAGCCTGGCTTCCGCTGTCAAGAGCTAGCCCATAAGATGAACTTGGAGTAGCAAAGGCTTAAATCGTCATACAGATGAATTAGCGCGGGGTTGAAGTTGGGACGGCTTGAATTCAACGCACCAAAGAAAAGAATGTCAAACTTGGAAAAATCAAGGCTTTCAGGAGGGTATTCGTCCGAAGACCAATCAGGATAATACGACGCTGCAATCAATGTCCCAGTGGCTTCTACATCCCTTAATGCCCGGAAGCTCACTGGCAGGTTCAAAGCCGCCCTCCTTGACAGAGTAGAAGGAATCGCGTCCTCGAGATTGAGTTTTGGCTGCACAGGACGTTTGGCGTCCGTAAAGAACTGCAAAAGCATAGAATTATCTTTGTAGTCCTGAGATTCCATAAGGGCATTGAGATATCGCGTGAGCCCTGATTTTCGTTCGGCAATGAGCGTATCGTCGACCCATGCTGACGGAATAAAGGTCGTGGAAAGGCGCCGCTTTGGTGGCAGAGAATATGGATCCTTCAAGGACTCTATAGCACAAATCAGTGTGGTCAAGGATGGAGTATCTCAACCATAAAGTTGCTTCACCTTGGAGAGTGACAAACTGCGATTCGAGGAATTGGGAATCAAAGTCTGGGCGTTCAAAGAAAATTAGGTGCTTACGTCCGAGTATCGTCTATACACAACCCTTTGCACATCGTTGAGGGTGACTTGAATTACATAAAGAACATGGGGACGTGGGGACGACGCAATCGTGTGGTCCTTGATCATTATTGGGGGCGACATGACACTTGTCGTGACCAAGGCTTGTACGGGGAGATATACAGAGGATAGAGACTGTTCCATATATGTGATAACTTGCCTTCCCTTTTCCAGCAGATTCAGAGAACTCATTGCAGGGTTCTTTGAACTTGGCTTTCTGACATATCATGAGGCAGAAATAGACAAACCACATGAACATTGAAAATGCTACTGTCATATCCTTTCGGAGGTCCCGAGCAAGGGACTTCTCGAAAAGAGTAGTGTTGATAAGGTGTTGTAGCCGCTTCAATGTCATAAAGGAGTCCAGAATCCAGAATTGGTTGCAGCCATCGATGCATAAGAACATATCTTGTGGTACCCATCAGAATGATCTATCCTATTTAGGAGAAGTTGAAAGAAGACCAAAGGAACCAAAGGATAACCCAACGAAGACACAAAAGGTCATACTTCCACCCCACGTGGACCCTGACTTGACAAAAAATTGGGAAGAAGCACGTCAGACGTGCGTACGACTTCACTTTCGGTGGAAGCGAAAAGCCCCGGATAGACTTGAAATGCCCACATGATGATGTCAATTACACTCTAGGAAGTTGACTTGAAGTAGGTGACGTTACTTGCACAGCCACAGGTACTCAGTTCAAGACCTTTGTCTGAAATTCGGAACCGAACGACATATGGAAGACGTCAGAAAGCTAGTGGGAGAGGACGAAGCCCTCGTATAATCGAAACTGTTGTTGCGTGACACCGCGACGATGTGAGCATGAAGTCTTTATAGTAAGCAGAGGAGAGTGTGTGAGGTATTTGTATAAATACCGTACATAACAGCTTTTGACCTACTTCCTGTCCGCTAGAAGTGATCAATGCAAAAGAGTCTCGACTGCCAGTCTAGTCCGAGCGTAGCTCGCTCGATACCGAGATCATGCGGGGAAGCTTCGCGACAGTTGATCTCGAAGTCATTGACATGTGCTGAAAACCGGGGGAGACCAGGAAAGTAGGGTCGATACTCATTGTAGTGGCCGTTACTGATTCTGATACTGAGCGGAGTTTGAATTGATCATGTGACTCAAACGCGTTGCCCTAAATCGGACGCGATAAAGATTCTGGCACATCCTCTCGTGTGGGTGGGGACACAAGAACTTTGCTTATAAGGAACTAGTGGTGTTTCACTGTAGTGTCAATGTAAGATCTTACAATAGCATCCCTGGAATGAAATTCAAGTGGTGAGCTTGTCATAT
>JABAJX010000053.1:0-40519 GCA_018221735.1 Termitomyces sp. K1Aa
CTCAGCCTTGCCTTGGCATTACTCATCTAGATTATTGTTGCTTACATATCCCTTGTTACATACCGGCCTGCTTAGTCCATAGCTCATAGTCAGCAGCCCCCGCTTAGTCGTACAGTGGTAGTCATAGTACTAGCTGATGTAGTATATAAGGAGGACTGCAGGATGGAACATCCTCAGTCCTGACAATAGCATCGCTTCCGGGTCTATTCATTAGCATGACTGTACGCTCCTCAGTGACGGCCTCCTCCTCTCTGCCTCACCCTCTTGTCTGCCCCTTGTTGCACAGCCCGGCCTCTTGCCCGCCGGCCCTTGTGCTGCGCTTGCTTGACCCCTCATCGCCACTTGGTGGTGGCTTGAGCGGTCAGCGTTGGGGTTGGTTTCCACGATGGAGCTGCGCCCTTACAGTGTCTATGTGGATGCTATGCACTCTTTCATTATCTGAACAATGCCATGCCACAGCCAGTATGTTCATTCAAGTACAATCTGATATTATCTCACCACTCCCCTTTTTAGAATGTCTCCAAGTCAGCCACACCACCCGATCCTCCCACCACAGCTGCACCTGAGACTACTCCTTCATCTGGAAACTCTGCACCTCCATTTACTAGCAGTGGTGGGGTTCCACCTTGCTTTTTCTCATCTTCTGGTCAATCTGCTTTGGCCAGCCAACCTTCATTTGCTAGTGCTGCCCAAAAGCAGCAGGAAAATAACACTCTCAATGAAGAGTTGAAGAAGAATGGATTCAGTGCAACAGCAAAAGCAAGTTCCTTTACTTGTTCTATTCTGTACTTGTTCTAAAATTGGTCCCAGTTATACAACTTGTTCTATTCTGTACTTGTTCTAAAATTGGTCAAACAGTTATACAAGATGTCATTCAAGAATATGCCCAGTAATTCTAAGAAGATGAAAGGTACCCAGCTCAATGTGTCAAAAACTTCATCTTCTATTCCAGCTGCTGAAGGCCAAACCAACTGCTTGCCAATCTCTTCAGGCAAAACAGCCTTGGGATTCCTTTGTCAAGTTTACTGTTATCCTAGTTGAAAACACTCTGGATGCTCATGGAAATTGTTTCATAATGCCTCCTGTTGGTTGGTGAGTTATGATAACACTGTTTAATTATTGATCTGACATGTTCTCACAGTCTCCGTACACTTTTCCGCAATGGCTTTGTACAGGAGACTGTCTTTAACAGCCAAGCCACTCCTCAAGCAATTAATACTCACATTATTTCCCTCTTTTCCAACACTTCAGTCCTTCAACAAGCTCAACTCTCACTTGATGACTGGGTTCTTATGATGAGGGAAGAGGAGACAACCAAAGCAGCCAAAGGCAAAAAACTTAATGGATATTGTGGACGCTATAGTCCAGTTGAAAAGGGAGGTGATTTTTATACTTTCTTTCATCTTCAAACGTGAGTAATTACCAATGGTTTGCTTTTCTACCTTCTGACCAGACTTTCATAGTGCTTGTGAAAAAATTAGCAAGCCCACACAATGGAACTAGTGATGTGCCAGGCCCAGCTTGGCCTCAAAGCCTGAGCTTAGGCTCAGCTTTTTCAGGCTCAGGCTTGTCAAATTCCAAGCCTGAGCTGTGAGCCCAAACCTGGCCTAAGCCTGACCTGGCTCAGGCTTGGGCCACAGCTTTCATTGTAACCTGAGTATACAAAATGTTAAAGACATTGGGCAGCTAAATTTAAAGTAGAATTACCTCCTACAACATTCTTAGGGCCATATAGAACACTGTTATTGATGTATGTGCATGAATTCATTACTGAAAAGATTATCAGGTCTGTGTACATATCATCAATGACCAAAAGTTTGCTATTTGCCTCCAAGATCATTAATATTCATTCTCTGCTTGTAATGAGTGCAAAAGAACTTTACCTTCCAACACACATTTTAGTTCCCTGTGTCAACAATTTACAGAGAAACTCAGTCACCCACGGCCCAAGCCTAGGCTTCAGGCTTTTGAAATTGTAAGCCTGAGCTGCAAGCCACCCAAAGCCTAAACCATGGCTTTCTCATGGCTTGGCTACCTGCAGCTTGGCTCAGCTGGCTTCAGGCTTGGAGCTGAGCCTGGCACATCACTAAATGGAACAATGCTATTATCATAGCTCTAGCAGCAGGCTCAGGCAACATTCCCCTCTCTGTTCCTGCTATGAATGACAATGTACCTGCTAATAAACACCAGTCACCATTGGATTTGGACGAGGACAGTCTTAGTGCTATCTCTTCTTTAGATGATAGTGAGGCTAGCTCAGACATACCAAATGTGTCTAAACACTGAGTAAGCACTGATTTTTTCTGTATTTGATTATGGCTAAGCAATTTTGCTGCACCAGGAGACTTGCACAAATGGAGGCAAAGACCAAGACAGCCCTATGTTCAATGGAAGATAATGAATGACTTTGGTAAGCTTCTTTCTCTCTAGCTCACATTATCAACAGCTAACTTTGGTGAGTTTTTCTGCTCTGCCCAGGTGTCTGTCTTCTGTGGACGGCTTGGGCTTTGAGGACGGCATTGAGGCATCAGCTGTTCTCTACACTGATATGAAGGAAACATTCTCCATACAACTTGGGCCCAGCAACGGAGCACATGGTTTATGAAGGGGAGATAATTGGCCTTATCCTAGGTCTACATCTACTGACCCAGAGAGCATGTTCTCTACCCTCTCAAGTGATAGTTGGAAGCAACAGCCAGGCCATAATTAAGGCACTACTCAATCAATGCCCCCACCCAGCACACTACCTCCTAGATCAAGCGCACTCTGTGGCTGAACTTGTTCATGTCAAGAGGGACCGTATTGACAGGGCCAACCAGAGGCACGTAGCACAATCAAGAGGACTAATGTGGACCAACCGCACAGAGGGCGTGGTCAACCTCCAACTGCATTGGACACCCGGCTACATGGACTTCAAACCCAATGACTGGGCAGATGAACTAGCCAAGAGTGCAGCCCAAGGGGAATCAAGCTCAACATCTCAGCTTCCCATCTTCCTGTGCAGGAAGGCTCTACCAGTCAGCATCCCAGCAGCACGCCAGACACACCTTGTCTCCCTAGCCAATGAGTGGTTGTGCCAAATGGAAGAAGTCTCCCTGTTACACCCGCATGCACATGATCAATAAATCCCTACCCTCCAAAAGCTACCTCAAGCTGGTTAAGCCACTTGACCATTGGAAGTCCGTCATGCTCACCCAACTCCGCACAGGCCATATCTCACTGAACCAATATCTCTTCTGCATACACCAATCAGAGACCCCAGTGTGTCCACACTGTGGGCACTTTGTTGTTGAAACGGTCTTGCATTATCTCTTTATCTGTTCCCACTATGCCCACAAATGACACACACAACTCTGGAGGAAGCTGAAATGCAAAGCTGAGTCAATTTTGTATCTCCTATCATCTGCTGATGCCTTAGAACCCCTTTTCAGATACATTGAGGCCTCCCGACGCTTCAACGCCGGTGACAAGACAAACACACTAAGCACAAGCACAGGAAACATCCAAATACCCCAAACCCTAGCCAGACAAGGTTACCAACTCACATAGGGATGGCCCATTAAAACTCTCAATATCTTAACAACTTTCTACCATATTAACTAATGTCAGCACCAGCCGCCACTCTTCCTAGGTTCTTGCTTCCACCTGGGTTGGGTGCTGTGTTGCTTGACCCTCAGCTGGCCCTGCTAGCATTTGTAGCCACATCCAACCAACAAACCACAAGGAATGTAGGTAGTACCAGGGGAGCGCTGCCAAAAATGGTCTGGGATAGACCAGCCTGCTCATTCTCCATGTATGCAGGGGGGTGTGGACTCCAGCAGCTCTTGTAGCCACTCTAGATACTTCAGCTGTACCATGTACCATGGCACAAAGCACTGCAACATGATAATTTGACCCCAAAAAAAGGTATCATTTGAATCAGGCTCAGATCCTGCAGGCAGAGGCCCCTCCAATATGATGTCATAACCGGATAAAGAGTTGGTAGTTAATGAGCAATAGGATTTGCCTCCTTTCTGACCCTTTTTTGGTAGTACCCTCAGCAAAAACACGAGGGAATATCTGTATGACAGCTAGATAGAACAGTTCAGATAGACTACAGTATATAAAAACATTTCAAACTCACCATTAGGAGGCAACCCTGTGCACTCAACGGACTCCTTGACTGTATCCTCCACAACATCTTGCATTGTCTCGCGTTCCGGTTGTTCGGGCATATCTGAGCTAGACAGCCAGTATAGACCAGGTTTCAGCAGTGCTCTGAGCCGATATCAAGATGCCGCAGCAGAGTAGCGTGGAGAAACAAGGCAGAGAATGCTTTCAGACGCGTCGTGTTGATGATCACATGATCGTGATTCATGAGATCCCTCGAAATGTCTCATTCTCTCAGATCCATCAAAATGGTGAGCGTTATCTATTCACATCTCCTGATATATCCTAGTAACCTTAGACATTCCATCTGGTAAGAGATTCCTTGGAAAGTTTCACATCTAGTGAGGTCCTTCAAAAATGTTTACATTGTCAACAGTATTGAGCAGGGATTGTGGGGCACACCATAGCATGTGATCACTACCATACCATGGAGGGATGAAGGAACTGTATAGTTGCAGAGACATATGTCAGAACCGGAGATCAGGAATACCTCAGTCATTATACTACACCAACTGAGGTATGTCTTGCATCTACTTACATTATCACACACATACTTACATGACCTCAGTAACTGTGTTCAATAGATATATACCAACAATACAGTTGTTATACTACACTGACTGAGTAACTGTGTTCAATAGGTTATAGGCCTTGTGCCACTCAGTAACCATGTACGACTCTGGAAAATTTTTTCTGACCTTCAGAGACCATACCAGACCCCAGACCCAAGAACCCTGACCCAGACCCCAGACCCCGAGGGTGTTCCAAAACCCATCCCTGTTTCTGCTACCAGCAGACAAAAAATTTGACGGTTCAAATTGGACTGCTTTCAAAACGACAGTCACCAAGGCTGTGCAAGGGCGTGGCTTACTTGGTTACCTGACTGGCAAAATTGCACAACCCCCATCCCTGACCTCTGTTGAGATCAACAAAAAAGCAACTCAAAAATCCTCCACCACCACCTGGTGGGGTTCCCTAAACCCACTGCTCAATGAGTGGCTCCAGCATGATGCCTACATGAGGACCCTGAATGTATTGAACCCTATTGGTGCCAGTGTAAAATTAGACAGATCAACACATGGAGATTGCTCACCTTGTTACACAATGCAAAGACAGATCTTGGTCTCCTGCACGCAGAGGAGGAGCTAAACTCAATCAAGTACATTGATAGAGCAAATATCAAAGCTCACTTCAAAGCCCTTTGCACAGCGTGGGCCAAGGCCAATGACCAGGGTGCAAGCATCAATGATAGGAGGTTCCACACCTACATCATAGAATCCATGCCAAGCTTGTGGGCTGCAGTCACTGGGTTGCTCATGGGTGAAGCTACTTCTGCAGAGGTTATTGTCAGGCTGACAGCTCACGCCCTACTACTCCATGGAACGTTGGCTGTCTCGTCCTCAAAGTCCATGCAGGCTCTATCAACCCAAGCAGGCTCCCAGAACAGGGAAAGACTGTCATGCTCAAATTGCGGGCATACTGGACACATGAAGAATAAGTGTTTCCGGAAGGGGGGTGGATTAGAGGGGCAGTATCCTGACTGGTGGAAGAAAGGCAGAGGGGGCAACTCTGCACAGACACCTACCACACCAAACACAACAGTTCCCGCCACAAATCAGAGCACCGCCGCCACACCACAGGTAAACTCCACGGTGATGTTGGCTAACAATGCCAGTAACCTTTGGTGCCTAGTTTTCTCTACCCTGATAGGTGCTGATGCGGGGGTTGAGTGCATCACTTATGCCAATTCTGCAGCCAGTTGAACTTCTTCACAAACCAAGACAATTTTGTCACCTACAATACACCTAACAGTGACAATTGCACCGGGAAAACAGCTAAGGGAACCTTTGCCATTTTGGGTTGTGGTAAGGTCCGCAAGTGGGTCAGATGTGGGAGCAAAATTATTGAGCTCATGCTTGAAAATGCACTTCATGTGCCAGGATTAGACCACAACCTCGTGTCAATTGGGTCCCTGGTTTTAAAAGTTGACAGCAATGGTGCAATGATCTTATGCACCCCCAATGGCAAGCCTTTCATGCGCTCCCTGATGTCTGGGACCATGTTCATGGTCAAGTTTGCCCCACCCTCTTCTACCGCTTTTTTGACATGATCCCTACATCACCCCATGGATTTTGAAACATGGCACAGGTGGCTTGGCCACATTGGCAAGAGCACTCTGCAAAACATGATCCATAACAGCACTGTGATGTCTACGGATGGGCGGTGCGAGGATTGTATTATGGAAAAACAGACTCACTGCCCTTTTGACGCTGAGGTAGAGCCGGAGTTAACACCATACAAGCATGTGGCATTTGATCTGTGGGGACCGGCTTGCGTCCAAACAACGGGTGGAAAAACCTGGATGATGGTAGTGACCGACCAGGTGGGGGCTGACTGCGAAGTATGGTATCTTGCGCACAAGACAAAGAAAAACGCTCTCACCTGCCTGGAGTCTTTTGACGCACATGTGGAGACTCAGCATGGTTTCCATGTAAAGGTCATCAGAACTGACGGTGGCGGCAAATTTGAGAACAGGTTGTGGGAGGAGTACTGCAAGAAGAGGGGGATCAAGCATGAGACCACTTCCCCCCACTCCTCGTCTGCCAACGGTGTTGCTGAGCGTAGAAACCGTACCATATTGGACTTAGCTCGGAGCATGCCTCGTTTCCCCAGTACAGCTTCCGCATCCATCTATATACACAAGGACAGGAAAGTTGCAGAAGCCAAGTTGTATCTGGACTGAAGGATGAGGGCGGCTTACCTATGGATTGCAGGATAACCATCGCGGATGGTACGGAAGTTGCACTTGAAGTGTCCATGATAAACGACGTCGAAACGGATCTGAAGTCTCAGTTATTCCGTGACCATCACAATTTGAAGCACTTTCAACATACTGCGGTGACAAAAAGTCTGATATCGGCATCGGTGAGCTGGTCTCCAACGAGATAGTCCTTTCCCTCAAGCAACTTCTCCGCTCTATCGAGAGACTCAAACACTTGCTTGACTGCCGCATCATGAGCATTCTAGGTAGTAGCGACACCAGCGCCGTCTGGAGTAAACCCCAACATTTATCCTCGTATAAAAATAAAGATACAAGATCATCTCACTGTCAATGTTTGCGTACACCCATTCATTGACTTCGTCAATCTTCGTTCGGAGGTGTTCAGGGTAGAAGGTCAAAGCCGCCTTATCGGGAGGAAGGAAGTCGTTGAAAGCAGTGTTGAACAGGCGAATGATCTCGGAACTCTCATTATTGACGATCGTCTGAGTTTTCTTGTCCCAGAGAATCGGGACAGAGAACCTAATATCAAAGTTGTCATTTTGAGAAGCATATCCTCCAAGACATGAAGCGTACCTGCCCTGGTAGTCTGGATCAACCTTGAAGTATATATCTTTGATATGCTCGCTTCCGTTGAGAGAATCAACTTCTGCGCCTGGGTATTCGTCGACGTTGGCGAACGGCCAACCCAGTCTGCCCATACGAGGGGACACCACAGTGACGGCTTGAGTCTCATTAGGATCGGAACATTCTGAGAGTGCGTGAGCTCACAGATGAGGTTCTCTAGACCCTTCAGCTTCCTCGAAATCAGAGTTCTCGTCGCCCAAGCTAAAAATGAAAAACACCTCATACAATCTTTGAGCGAGGAATATGAAAAAGATGCCTACGACAAGCAAGGGAGACATAGAGATGATATCGATCTGAAGCAGAGAAACAAGTGAGGACAATGAAGGGCTGAAGATTGAATAACATACCTGGTTCGGGCTCGAACTGCCCGCCTTTCTCGATCAAGCCACGAAAGGCAGTCTCTGGCCTCTTGAAGCTACCGTCTGCTTCAAGCTTGAATTTCGTCACATCAATTTCTTTATCCTTAGCCAGGATCATGATATCGTCGTTTGAGGGGGAAATTGGAGATATCTGTAACGTTCTTTTGAGGTCTCCGATCTGCCCGAAGTGCCATGGGCGCTTATATGACCGAGAGCAAACTCGAGTGGGTCGTTTGAATTTTAACAAGTTCGCGTAATGAGTTTGACGTCAGCGCGTCAGCACTTGGTCGATTTGGTTGAAGGCGCTTTCTTCCACTTGGACATCCAGGGGCTCAGTGCTATGCTGGTGCGTCATGGATTGAAAAAAAAACTTTATTATCCGTATATTTTGATTTCAGACCCCCAGTATGCCACTCGTACATGATACAATTCACGTTGTATCCATATTATAATACAGGTTTACTCAACTTCTTTCACCAACCTCTACGAGCATCTGCTTCTGGTGCATCTGATATGAACGACAAAAAGATCGTCGTCCATCAGGTATTCGTCTTCGATTAGCTAGTAGCGGAAATCAACAAAACTTTGTGGGTCAACACAGTTATTCAATCATACAAACAGAATCATATTCATTGATTTGATGCCTTTTTCACAGCTGGAGCTTCAAATTTGAGGCTACTGACCCATGACCTCAGCCATGTCACACCAGAGCCTTCTTGCGATGGAAAGAGGGAACGCGTGTAACCACCGACCCGAGATCCAAATTGTGCCGCAACTGGTGAAAGAAAGTAGCCGCCAATCGCCCTGCCTACATTGAGTTGCGGAGAATGTGTGAACGTTGACAACCTTACCAGAGTGTACCCTGTAATAAAGGGCTGATGACCTGGTCCCGCATAGTGATCCAAAAGACTTTAGTCCACTGAATATCTATGACTTCAAATACTGGAGATGTTTGCAATCTATCCTCATCCTTGAATTTGCCCCCATCTACGCTCGACGGTATCTGATCGTGACGAACTGTTATAAAACGTTGTATGCTGCGCAAGAAACTATGCTCGAAGCGTAGGTCTGGTATTGGTGGTAGATTAGGCCGGTGAGGACGAGGTTCATCTAGTTCTTCATAACCGGGATGTTCATGTTTCGGTTGTAGGACAAAAAGTGGTTTGGACGACATTGCCATGGATGGGAGGAGAAATGGAAGTGCCCACGTGACTCGACGCCAGTTCAAAAGTTGTTTTTTGGACCCAGATTTGAAAGTGGTCAAGTCCTCTGAATGCGACCAGGTGTACGATATGATATGAATAAAATATACTCATGTACAGATACAATTACAAGAAATTCAAACAAGAAGAGGAAGTCTATGAAATATTCTTCTATCGGTCTTCCGATCTTCAAAGAAGAGTGTTTTTTGCACCGCGTCACAGTAATTTACTGGAAGATCTCATGTCGACTTCCCAGGAGTCGCGTCATCTTCAGATTCATCAGGAGTGACAGAGACTTTTCTTGACCGTGTTTTCCTTAGTTCAGGAGGGATAAACTGGTGTTAAAGAGACTTCACAGAAAGACCTACCGAGGAGCGTTCACTCGAGTCTTTTTGCGGATTAGAGGCGAAGTTTGGGTTGCGGATCCGGGAGTTTGTATCCGCCTGAAGCAGTTGAGGCCCACCGCAAGAGCTACGAAAATCGAAGAACATACTTCACTCCTTTCCTTTTTGGCGTGGTAGCTGGCGCAACCGGAGTTGCCAATTCGGACATCACTTCTTCATCTTCATCGTGGGCAGAAGGGCTGTGTGACCTGCTTAATTTCACGACATTTACTAGTGAAATTGGCATCCTACCTTAGTGAAGCATTTTTGTGACGTTTCGTTGTTCTTCTAGGCTTCGATGTTCGTTGTTTTTGAGGGGATGGAGTGGGGGAGCTGCATGGAAGCATAAGCTTTAAGTAATGATAGAGCAATGTCATCTTGCCTTGCGCCCTCGTCCGAGTCATCGGCTGACGATGGCACCTCAGTTGCATTTTCCACATCACTAAGGGATGAGGAACAGTATCAATAAGAATCCCTCGCTCTGTTGTTATGAGAAACCGATACCTTGGAACTAAGCTCTGACTTCTAGAGGCTACAGCTGGAGTTTCTTCGCGATCAGAGTTCTCCTCTGGTGGGTCGACGCCAATAAAATTGTAAAGCTCCAGAAATTCTTGGTCTAGATACTTCCTGGGATCGATACGCCGAATCTCCTCCTCAAACATCTGTGTAAATTTACTGTAGAACTTGTCGAAAATCTTCTCCACAGAGTCATCACTGAAGAGAGATTGCTAGTACAGTCGAAAGCCGAGAAAGATCAGGGTCTGGGAAGGTCCGCACAAATAGTTGAACGGACCTGTTTGTGATGACTGAGCAGGACGTTGAGTTTATGTATTGAGCGGTTGTCCAATCCGGGCGCGAAGTGAAGATATCCAAGAAGTTGGCATAGCACCTTGAGCTCCCCATCTACAGGAATAGTACGCGTCAGGTATTTATCAATTACAAGCACAAAGTGGCAAACCCGAGCGCTCGGAGTCATATAGTACCCCGATGATGTCAGCAGCCACTTCAACATGAGATGTTTGGCTCTGAAGGTCGGTCTTCAACCTACGATTAGACCATGGTCAACTGAACTGTAACATAGACCCCGAAACCTTGGAAAACCCTTACATTTCCGCGCACTTCTGTGGATTTGTCCAATCAACAAGAAGAAGACCGAATTGTAACGGCGTAACCATCTCCTGATCGTCGTCTAGGTTCTCTCGGGAACGCATGAATAGATCGAAAGCAGAGATGAAGATCTATGACGGATGAGTTGCAGTATGAAGTTGTTCATACAAAAGTCCACCTACAGATTGCATTCGTGCTTGATTATCGGGGGAGGAATAACAGTATACGGGGAAGAAATACGATAGGCATTGTCTGAGTTCTTGATTCGTCGATGTATCAGGTGAGACGTAGGTCATTATAAGGCTGGTTAAGACCTGGCGTATTGTAGGGCGTCTCAACATTGTTGAACAAGGAGTAAATCAAGGTGTGCACCTTCGGGTCCTTTACAACTCCTGCGAGCATTAGCTTAGACAGACCGACACACAGAACGGCCTGAATGGGTGCAGAGTCGTCCGACTCTAAAGTTTGAACTAGGAAACCAATGATCTTTTGAGCCTGGTTGCGAATGATTTTGTCAACGACATTCGGAGATGAGTCACCGACGACTTACGATGTCGTCCAACCGAGAGAAAAACTCCTGGTCATACATAATCAGGAGGTCAAATATCACCTGCAGGACTCGTATTTTCAGTTCTTCAGGTGCGTTCTGTACCTGGCCCAGGAAGAGTTGGAAAGAGCCCAACGCCATGTTCTTAAGGAGGCATCGTCAGTCACGAGGACAACTGGAAATATAAGAAGTAACCTTGGCAATGAGGCAGCAAAGGCCGAGACTAATGAGACCCTTTTCTCGCATAATTAGTTCCTTGCGCTTGACTGAAGGAATTATGAGATCAGTCAAGATACCCTCCAACGTGGAGTTATCCTCAAAAGACTTGGTGAAAAAGAAATGAACTCCATTCTCTGGCGACCAAAAAGCAAGAGCAGAACTTACACTGTGCACACGCTCGAGCATCGCAATGGATAATAGTAGGCATCGTAAGTCAATAACGTCAGCTTCTATACGTTCATCTGGACTCATTTCTTCGCGAGACCTGATCTGCCGTACAGACTTGTCCTTGGCTGTAGTAGTCTGTGTCATGTCCGGATCACCCTGTGAAGAGACAACGATTACTACGGAACTTTTCGAGCTCGCCATGAACGTACTAGAAGACTGTTCTCTATATCATTGATATCTTGATCGTCTTCTCGCAAGTCGACGATAATCTCAACCACTACGCGAATGAGCTCACGTTCTGTGGGCAGAATTTCCTTGAGCACGTCTAGACAAGGATTGATGAGGCTGGTTGGGAACCCGGGGTGTGAGACCATGTCCTCTGGAAGGAGAAACCATCTGTCAGAGGATGAGAAGCAAGTGTGTGGCAGTCGACACTCACTGACGACGGTAAAGACTTTGCGCCTTCCAATTTCGTCCATAAAGTCTAACTTCAACGACATCCTAAGCAGTTCTCCTAGGATCACCTCCTTCTTTGCCAGTTCCTCTTCACGTTTCTCGACTTCTTCCTCGTCCTCGGGTTCCCCTGCGTTTAGAAACGCGATATTCTCTGCATCTTGTAGCACGTTTAACAAGGCATTATACGAGTCCTGTAAGAGGCAAGCAAACGCGGACACGACGGGTAGTGAAGCACCCTCGAGGCGCGTCTCATTCTTCTCGGACAAACAATGCTCGAGGAACACGCGTGCAAGCACAGCAGATTCCGGAGTGAGCTCCTTCCAATAGTTTTCTGGGAAAATGAACGCGTCAGGAATACTGGGCCTTGTGACGAAAATTGACAGCACTGCATCCACTGCGACTGCCTCTCCAGGACCGACAACGTCAAAAAGTGTTAAGAATCTCAGAAGGCCTTTCATTATCCCTCCGTCGTCTCCGTCCCAGGTGAGATTCTCCGTTTCATTAGGTTCTGCAAGAACAACGTCAAACCAACTGGTGACCAATTTACCCGCGGCAACTCTAACACTGGGCTCGCGATCACCGAGTCCGTCTTTGATCACTAGTTCGCGTTGGGCGATGGTGAGTTGACGTGGATGCCCAAGCTTGGTCTGAAGAACATTAGAATAGACAAGTTTACGCGTTAATGCGTCAGTATCGCGTGTTCGGCTCAGTATTGCGTCCATTGTAGAAGGGAGAAGAGGGATGCTGACCAAGGCAGCACGTCGCACCTCACTGGAGAAACGATATCGGCAATGCGAGAATGAGAAGATGGCATGACGCACGGTGCAGGATCGTATGAAAGTAGATCGATCAAGACCTCAAGGATTGTCTTATCTCCGGGATGTACCTCATCTGGATCCTCGCTTCCTGCCAGCTTAGAAAGTCCTGTGGCGGCGTGGGCGCGAATGAACGCTTCTTTATCGCATATCCGATCCATCAAGCCCTCTTTAAGAAGGTCGTAGTTGTCTTCACTGTGAAATTTGTGAAATCAGTTCTGCAAAGGACACGACAAGAAAAGAGGAGGATGACTTGCTCAATTTCCCCTAGGTGCGTTATCATCTCGGACACGATGCATATGCAGCGATATCTCACACTTTTATTCTTTGCAAGGAAGCCTTCTAGCAGCCAGTTCAACAGTCGTACTATAAATCGCGATGCAATCGTGTCGTCCGCATCGTCCTCCAGTCGAGCCGATATTGAACTTGAGGGATCTTTGAGTGCCTTCTCCTTCTCGGTAGCGACTTCCAGGATATTTTTAGTTGATTCAAAGGGCTAAACGACGATAAATGCACCTTTTCCGTTCATGAACTTCACATACGATCCAATGAATTTAACACTTCGATCGGCCGCTATGGGTCCCTTCTTGACAACCAGGACGCGGGCTACCATCGCAATGAATGCATCACCAAACTTCCTCTCGCCCACTCGTCTTACAATTGCTCCATTATTCCCTGTTTGAGTCACTGCCGCTGCCTGTTGGTGCAGTTTGTAGAGCGCAACGCAATTTTTTCTGTGGTTGGCGAGCGATAATTGTGCTTGGTCAAAGATAGTGGCGATTGACTCTGTGAAATTTTCCGGCAGCTCGAGAGTACGTGCAACCATAGCTGAAATTGGAATGTCGAGCGTCCCAGTGAGGTTGAACGGAACAATGAACCACGGTTGATCGCAAGTTGATCGAATGTTTGTTCATATGGACAGATGTGGACGCGTTGTTGGCATCTTCGGATCGAATGTGGCTGTGCAGGGCTTGTCGCTCCGAGTCGAGTCAGTCGCTTCAACATACCCGGATATTCTCTTTCCACATTACGCGAATTATCCAGTTTCTGAGCATGCAAGGACGTACGTTTATTGAGAACTTTACTTACCTCAACTTTTGAGAAGTACTAGTATCCCTTCTGAGGACATTGGGACAATCTCGTTCAGAATGACAGGTACGTAGCACTCAGTCGCAAGACCTTGACAGAGCTCCGCGAAAGCAAAGAGATCGGAGTTCTAAATGAACCTCATGTATTATAGTAACGTCGGTGGCACAAACTAAACTTTTCCATTCTGTCATTGACTCATAACCACCATGTCCGATACAGAGCCCGTTGTGCAGAGCCAGCCTCATCTCTCAGAAGACTTGCATCTTTTGAGAAAGTTGTCAACCCCAGACAACTACCATCGTACACAGTCTACTATTGGGCGGATACTCGACGTAGTGGCTCTCTTCTTGGCCACGGGTGAATCAAATCCCACCGTCGTTACATTCTGGCGGGAGGAGGACGCTAAACTTTACATTGCGAGAAGCCCCCCCTCCGACAATCAGAAGGACGCCGCCGTCGCAAAAGCTTTCTTCGACAACGTGCAGCAGGCTGAGGGTTACGAGAGTATGATCCCCTTTC
The DNA here is from genome assembly GCA_018221735.1 of Termitomyces sp. K1Aa. Classification (NCBI taxonomy): domain Eukaryota; kingdom Fungi; phylum Basidiomycota; class Agaricomycetes; order Agaricales; family Lyophyllaceae; genus Termitomyces; species Termitomyces sp. K1Aa. Next base: position 14,420 of record JABAJX010000053.1, read on the forward strand.
TTGCCACATACTGTCAGGCCTCTGTCAACAAACGAATTGATGATGTTCGCGATGCCTTGCTCATGGCTGAGGAATTTTTTCCCGAATCTGATGATCCGACGGAGCCTTTCCCTCATCTCAAGAAGATTTTACAGTCACAACCTCCATTTGTTTTCGACCGTTCCGACGCCGGGATAAGCACATTTAAGGAGCTCATGATAACGTGTCGAGAACTGCTGGAAACTAGGAGTGGTTTCTTTGATTATCGGCTCGATGACCCAGCGGTTTTTCAACTCCAACGACGCCTTGACGAATTGGCCCGATATCTCCATATTGGGAACCTTGTAAGGTTCTTGCAAAGGGGTGGGACAACTGTTAACATATGTTGGGTTCCGGACGTGGAAATGAGTAGTGTGGCTCTTACGATGGACATGACGACAATCCTCAACCGACACCTGGAGGTGATTCCTGGACAAAACATGTCGAGTGCCGAAGAACTCAGAGACCGCATAATCTTGGCATATGGAGGTATGCCATCTGTCACGATCACGCCGCACGTCCACGCCGAAATCAAGCTGATACTCTACGTATCGGAGAATGTTGGTCCGGAACATTTGAAGGGCAATTCACACCTTACTATTGGGAGCAACAAGAGGAGCTGTTTTGCGTGCAGAGTCTGGAGAAAACGTTTCAATTCTGCTTTCAAGTTGAAGTGGAGAGCAACTTACACCTATAGCCTACCGTGCTCGGACTGGGCAATTCCTTGTGAAAACAACGTTTTACCTTTACGGGCCATCGATTCGGGTGCGCTGCGTAGCTGCTATGAAGCTGTTTCCACTGCTGTGCAAAATGCTTTGAAAGTCGCGTTGGATGCCGAGACTGACATCAGGCTCAAGTGGTAAACCCGGTACTATAAATAGATGCCGCCAGAACTTGATCCTTGTCAGAGCTATGTTCTTAATTTCTATTATTCCAATAGTTAATATAGACAGCTAATATTGGATTCATGTTGCCACCTTTACCAGACTCTGCGAGGTACCAACAAAGCAATTTGATTGGGGGTGTAGATACTAGGTTGAGAAGGGGTGATAAAATAGTGGAGGATAGTAGTCGTATCTAATCTACTCTACGCGCCAGAGGCAGGTGCGTGACGGCGAGACTAGCGAAGGGGGCTTTAGGGTTGCGGATGAGCACGAAAATGCAGGGGGATATATCAAAGCATGATAGACTGGAATGCAAGTGGCGAGTAGGAGTGGGGTGGTGATTGAGATTGAGATTGAGATTGAGATTGAGGATGAAAACGGGCCCGAGAAGAGATGAGTCAATCCAAACTGTTATATGAGTCACCGCAAGTATATCATAATATATAGGTGTTGCCCAGCATAAGATGCATGAAAGAGCGCTCATAGCGCGGGGGTAGGTCACGCCTATGATACATCGTCGCGCACATCGAGAGCGCTAATATCAGGGAGGAGCGCCTTAGATAAGGACAGAAGGCCTGAAAGGGGAGGAAGTGATGCCATATGTGATTGAGTCCGATCCAATCGAATGTCCAGGTTGGGACCTCCCACATCAACGAGGTCATAAATACTCCTCGGGGCCCGTGCAGTTCACACCGATGTAACTGCGGCTAGCCCTTGTAAGTAGGTGTAGTGGTGGTATAGCAGAATAGCTCTTGCAGGTGTAACTGTAAGGGTGTCATGTCATTTGTCCTTATTCTTATAAGGGCAGTGTGGACGCCAAGGGGGGGTTGGAATGGGGTCACGTGGTAAGGCATTGATGGACGAGAGGGATCTTGAGCACACACGGCGAGAGCTCTGACTGGCGGGTGATCGAGACCGCGCTCGTTTCATCACGCGGGGGGTCATTGCCGTTAGAGGGGCCGACATGGGTGGTACAAGTTTACTAGGCGAGGGTATACGCGGGACGACACTGTCGTCGACACTGACATTGACATTGACATCACCCTCATCATCGACATCGCCATCCACGTCTCCCGATCCATCTACCTCGACGTTAATGGCACAATTCTCCAACTGCGCCTCGGTCGCCTCGAGAATTTCCGTGTGGAAAGAGTCTTCTGGAAGATCAGCGAAGCCTACCCATGGAGCGTTGCTCTCGGCGCTGTGGTCAGGGAGTTGATGGGTGATGGCAACGTCCTCGATCCATGCTCTAATTGAATTGTTTGAGTTGCATGGCTCCGGGTGAGAAACGAGAACACCCAAGGCAAGTTCGTTGACATCGTCCTCGTCAAGAACGTCAGCGAAGCTTCCTGCACCGGTGCCCTCGGTGAAGGAATCGAGGTCCTTTAGTTGGGGTGCACCGGGAGTTTCTATGAAACCCGTACACTCATACGTATTGAAGCCACTATTCAGTTGGATGGGTGAGGGCGGCATAGGAAGAACGAACGCGAATACATACGGAGATTCTATACGGGTAGTGTCGTGTGCCGGTTGCGGGGCAATTGGTGTCGCGAGCAGATGGGACAGGTCATCGTTCTCGGAGTGTAAGCTGTTAGAAGTGAGCACATCTATGCTTTGGACTAGGAGATAGCAATACATACGGGTCGAAGGAAACTGTAACGAAGCTGAAGACCTCGTCATCTTCCAGGATGGATTCATGGTACTGCATCTTGAACGGTTGCTGCGAAAAGGTGTTGGAGCGAATGCTAGCTAGTGTGGAGGATGTCGTGATCTTGTGCGCTGAGGTTGCACGCGACTGTCAGTAGCAGAATATTGAGTCAGGGAAACCGGCAACGACGGCGCGAACATACAATGGGGAATGCGCTGGGTAACTATGCTTCAAAAGGTGTGAACATGGTCCAGGATTCCTGCGGCGTTGGGACCAGATGGTATGTAGGAGAACACGGTCGAGGTGACCGGAAGCAAGAAGAGGAATCGATGGGAAAGCAAGAAGCACTCCTACATAAGTAAATATTTGGTTCCGTCTGTCGTCAGAGCGGCAACCCTGACTTCGGCATAGCCCGTACATGTTTGCACTCTTTGCACTGCCCGCATGATCACAAGACGCATTGCATAAGACAAGCGCCTACAAGAAAATGTTGGCGTATATCGCTGAATACGTTACAGCGGGACCCTTTTCTGCAAGAAAAGAGCAAAAAAAGCTCTTCATTGAGATGTTGCCGATCTAATAAATCAAGAATCCGAGAAATCTGATATAGACATGCATTTTGATGGAGAAAGTGATGTATATACTTACCTTTAGATTGACACGATGTGTTTTCCTTTTTTCGAAAAGGAACACGTATGCAGAACGGGCGCAGCAAGCTCTGCAATGCGGTCAGATACGTGGAGGTCGCGGGTGTCCATAGTAGACGCCGATATAATCGCTATGTTTCCGCAGTCAACAAATGGCACGATATGAACCCCACTGATTGTTCATATCAGGGATGGGGTAACAGGGTATAGAAACCTCACTGCAACCCTTGAGCCCCACGCGGCTGCTGTGTTTCAAGTCAGAGGGTTGCAATTGGGTTTGGGTGGGTGACAATGATTATTTGGTAATGTCCTGACCCGCCGGCGGAGTGTGTAATAGACGCCCGTTGATGATGACGTTCTCATCTGTATGTTCTTCTGCCTCGAGGCAGGAAAAAAGAAAGAAATGATCAGGCCATTTCACTTTTGAAAACCCATAAGAAAAGCTACTACCTGAGGAAAGCGGTACATTTGCTTCTTACATTACTTCATCGCAGGCGCAGCAGCAGCAGCATCTTCACACGCGGACGCAGTCAGCACTCGCGACGTAGCAAGAGCCCCAAAGGTTCCTCAAAAATCATACAGGATCACGGGAGAAAACTGCGCTTGTACCTTGGAATCCGAGTACGTAACAGCATCGAACCGCGACATTGATTCAGACTAATCGATACTACCAAGGCGTAGGTTGACGTTTGGAAAACTCAAGCTCTAGGTAAGTATATTCGCTCGCTGTGAGTCCGAATGCAGGTTGAGCGAGTTCGTTGCAGGACACATAAGATGATGACAAGTTGATTCAGCTTGATTCGGAGCGGAGAGCGCCACTTGGTTTGTTTGTCCGTTGTTTACTTGGTACGTGGCCGCCCAACATTTATCTTAACTCTGTTTCGGTGGGACTGTCTGCGACACCTTCTCCGGCGAAACACTTTATTCCACCATGCTGAATGTCGAAGACGTTGAGGAACGCGATGGTGCGTATTTCCACGAAAAACATGAAAAAACCGCCCGTTGAACCAGTCTGCAGGAGTCCGATTGTCGTGGAACGTCTGGCCATCGTCCCGCATCGAGGCAACGAGGACGGTCGTGCCAATTTCTGCTCTCTATACGCCCTTGAAGCTTCGCGAAGATCTTCCGCCTGTATTATACGAACCAGTCGCATGTAAACCGCCCTGTCGCGCGGTTCTCAACCCATACTGGTCAGTTTCGTAATTTGTAGCAACATAGTCGCATCTTACGACGATATTCAAGCCAAATTGACATACGAGGAAAGCTATGGATATGCCCCTTCTGTCTCTCGCGCAATTCGTTCCCTCCGCACTACAAGGATATCTCCAATACAAACCTCCCCGCTGAGCTCTTACCGAAATATACTACTATCGAATATACGCTTTCCCGCCCTGCACCAGTTCCTCCAATTTTCCTCTTCGTCGTTGATACGTGCATGGACGAAGAGGATTTGAAGGCTCTGAGGGACGCCATCGTCGTCAGCTTGAGTCTTATACCGCCTTACGCGCTTGTTGGTCTGATCACATACGGAACCATGGTAAGCCTTCCCAAATCAAACATATCCCAAGTGCTAAATTCGAACAATGAACAGACTCAAGTCCACGAAATTGGCTATGCAGAATGCAGCAAATCGTACGTGTTCAGGGGAGGCAAAGAATATTCGGCGAAGCAAATTCAGGACATGCTCGGACTCAGCTCGCAGGCTCGCGCTGCTCCTCGTCCCGGCCAGCCGATGGCTCAACAGGCTTTTGGCGCCGCGCGTTTCCTCATGCCCGTGCAGCAATGCGAGTTCCAACTCACAGGTATACTTGAGTCCCTGGCCCGCGATCCCTGGCCAGTCGAAACCGACAAGCGTGCTCTGCGGTGCACTGGTGTCGCGTTGAGTGTAGCAGTTGGCTTGTTGGAGACCACCTATCCCAACACTGGCGCACGTATCATGCTGTTCGCTGGTGGACCGGCTACCGAGGGCCCAGGTATGGTCGTCAGCAACGAACTCAAAGAACCCATCCGTTCACACCACGACATCGATCGGGACAGTGTAAAACACTTTAAACGGGCTACCAAGGTGCGTTGTGTGTTGTCAGAGAGGACGACGACTTATAAAAAATACGTGTAGTTCTATGAAGCCCTTGCCAAACGCGTTTCTAACAATGGCCATGCCGTTGACCTGTTTGCGGGCTGCCTTGATCAAGTCGGCCTGTTGGAAATGAAAGCCCTCCCCAACTGTACCAATGGTGTCATCGTTCTTTCCGACTCTTTCGCTACTTCGATTTTCAAGCAGAGTTTCCTTCGTATATTCAACAAAGATGAGCAGGGCCATCTCCAAATGGGCTTCAATGCCACTTTCGATGTTCAAGTATGTCGAGCATCCGCTGTTATATAACTGTATCTTACCCCATTATAGACTACAAAAGAGCTTAAAGTGTCGGGCCTCATCGGCCACGCCATTTCCGCGGGTAAGAAGTCGGCGTGTGTGGGCGAGACAGAGATTGGTATCGGCCAGACCTCAGCCTGGAAAATCAACGTCATCAACCCCAGCACCTCTACCGCCGTCTACTTCGAAGTCGTTACTCCTGCCGGCCAGCCCCTCCAGCAAGGATCCCGCGGTCTCATCCAATTCGTGACCCACTACCAGCACTCTTCCGGTCAACAAAGGCTGCGTGTGACAACCATCGCCCGTAATTTTGCCGAGGCAGGCTCCCCAAGTATCGCCGTCTCATTCGACCAAGAGACTGCCGCGGTGTTGATGGCCAGGATAGCGGTATTCAAAGCAGACATCGACGACTCCCCCGATGTCCTGAGATGGCTTGATCGTATGCTTATCCGCCTCTGTCAAAAGTTCGCCGACTACCGCAAGGAGGACTCTTCATCTTTCCGCCTCAATGACAATTTCAGCATCTACCCACAATTCATGTTCCACCTGCGAAGAAGTCAATTCTTGCAAGTGTTCAATAACAGTCCCGATGAAACTGCCTTCTATAGGCACATTCTAAATACAGAAGATGTCAACAATTCTTTGATTATGATTCAGCCTACGCTGATGTCGTATGCTATTGATACACCCTCGCAGCCTGTGCTTCTTGATAGCGTTTCCATCAAGCCCGACGTCATCCTCCTCCTCGATACTTTCTTCCATATCCTCATTTTCCACGGAGAGATTATCGCGCAATGGCGAAAAGCAGGCTATCAGGATCAAGAGGGTTACGAAAACTTTAAGGAGCTACTCGAAGTTCCCGTGGCTGATGCTCAGGTGGGTCTTCCGCGGTGATAAATAAATCATCTTCGTCATGACGTAATACATCACAGGATCTTCTGGTTGACCGATTCCCAATCCCGAGGTACATCGTTTGTGATCAAGGTGGAAGCCAGGCCCGTTTCTTGCTGTCCAAACTCAACCCGTCCACGACGCATATGTCTGCAACTATGTATGGTAGCACGGGTGGCCCTGGAGCAGGCCAGCCAATCTTCACGGATGACGTTAGCCTGCAGGTCTTTATGGATCATTTGAAACGCTTGGTGAGCACGTCATCTTGAGTGTGGATGCTCTCATTCGTGCTCATGAACATGGGTAATCGTTCAGGCCGTGGGTGCTCAAACAAATTGATTTGTATCCCTTCACTGTTTTAGCTTTGGTACTACGTACACCACCTCTGTGTGTGTTCCTGCATTTTGTCTCTAGACCTCGTTCTGTTGTTTTTCTACTCTTTGGTGTCGCACAAAATAATTCAGGGCTGTTTTTATACATATGTTCGTCCCAAGATAAGGGCTCCTGCTTATCGTAATCCTCGGACAATCCTGGCTGAAGAAGCAGCTCTGTGGGCATCTGCTTCTATGTGTAGTAACAGGTGATCATTCGCGAGATCAACGGGTGCAAGACGCCATAACGCACAAAGAGCAACTTATTTTAGTGTTATCTGCGGTGATCTGGGTCTCCTGGTCTCGTGCTGCACTTGACAACATTTTGCAAAATAATGTCACCACAATTGCAGGTTGTACCATGTGGTTCTACTGAACAGGTGAATTGGCCTAAAATAACGTTCGTCCTTAACTTTCTTTGTCATGACGCTATGCTGATCCATAATCGGAATCAGAGTTCTCGCTTCCCTCACGACGAACCTTGGCGTGGGGCTCAAGACAGATTCTCGGCCTGCAAGTATCAGCGTGGCAGCCACCTCTGAGAATTCGGCATCCATACTAGCTACCACCCTTCCGTTTGGAGCTACTTACTTGCCCAAAATTTACAAGTTCTGGATAGCTTCGAATGACTGCTGAGTAACGACTGGCAGATCTGAATATGTGAACCTTGGATCCTTCCGCTGTCATGCGTTTACCTTAAAAGCATTTAGACGTGCAAGGCTGAAACTTGGGTTCGTCTCCTTTGCTCGTCTTACTGCCACTCGCCATGGCTGCTTTTAACGACCACGGAGCCCTTCCAACCCAATCTGAGAAGATCGACGTCAAGACCCAGCATGAGAGTGATGCTAACAGCGACCACTTAAAGGGGATGGATTCGGTTGGTTCCATTGAGATGCAGCCCGAAGACGATGGGGTCGTTTACTTGAACGGCGAACCGGTGGTTACCACGGGACGAGACGTATCACACTTTTTGGTCGACATCCGGGACGACGGGGAGACTGCTCTCACTTTTCGATCTCTTTTCTTGGGAACTGTTATGGCAGGACTTGGGGCTAGTCTATATCAGGTGTTCTTCATTTCTACTTTACTTTGTCAGCTCATTTTGATAAGCAATTTAAAGATCTATCTGTTCAAGCCGGTCCAAATGAGCGTCTCGACGGTGTTCTTGCTACTCGTGAACTATACTATTGGAACGGCATGGGCAGCGTTTCTCCCTCGCAAATCATGGGTAGAAGGAACACGTTTCCATCGCATTGGTCCCATTCTGCATTTCTTGAACCCGGGGCCCTTTTCGTTGAAAGAGGTTTGTACAAGGCTCATAATCGAATCTGGGTGATACTAACACCCTCTGCAGCATGTTGTCTCTACACTCGTAGCTTCTACAGCTGCCTACGGGAGCACTGCAGTCCTCAATTTTGCGGTCCAGCGGGTGTGTTGCCTGTGTTTTATTATCGTTCGCCAAACGTGATGACTCTTATAGCTCTATTATGACACTCACGTTGAGGCATTGACAGCAGTTCTTGCAACTTTTTCGACGGCTTCCTTTGGGTGATTATCATCATTGATCATCATAATTTGCCGTAGCATAACCTAGCACTCTTGAGGTATGGCATTACGGGGCTTCTACGGCCCTTGACCGTGTACCCTTCTGAGATGGTCTACTGGGGGGTATGTGGCTTTAGTTCTTCCATTGGAAGGATGAGTATATCACCACTAAACCATAACGACAGAATCTCCCCACTGTCGCTGTCTTCCAGAGTATGTGGTTCGATGTGATTGATGACTACTTTGCATTGACACCACCAACTCCAGCTTTACATTTCGATACATCGGGCAATATTAAGCGTCTCAAACTTTTCTGGTCTGCCTTCACAGGGATGTTTATCTACGAGGTCATACCAGCCTATATCTTCCCCCTTCTGAACGGCTTCAATATATTCTGCTTGGCATCGCAACATGCCTCTCAGAGAACGATTGATGTATTTACCAACCTCTTCGGAGGTACAGATGGTAACGAAGGCTTGGGTCTGCTTTCCTTGTCTTTCGACTGGCAGTACATCGGATCTCTTTACATGAGCCTACCTTTGGTTCAGCAAGGTGAGAACAATATTAATTTCCCTTCAAAATGAGGCTTACTCTGATGATCATTATTCGTTAAGCAAATTCATGGATAGGATATTTCTTCTGCTACATTGTGATTATGGCCATCTACTACTCAAATGCGTGGAATGTGGGTTTTGGTTTCCTTTTGAATCCTCATAATCACTGTATAAAGCTTTCTCTCAGTCGCTCTCCTTTCCAATGCTTTCAACCTCGATCTTCTCAGCCAATGGATCGGTGTATCACCAATCAGCTGTTTTCGGGACCACTTTCCAACTCAACCAAACCGCACTTGAGGAAGTTGGACTTCCAGCTTTGACAGGTTCAAATGCCTGGGCAAATCTCACTGCCAATCTCTCCGTACGCAAAATCTGTTTTTGAGACCATCTGATTATTAGGAGGTCTGAGGGACTCTTAGATTGGTGGCTTAATTGCTCATGTCATATTGTTCTGGGGTCCTTATGCGGTCAAGTCCTTTAAACAGGCTCAAGAAAAGACACAACCAGATCCTCATTGGCAGGTATATTTGATATCATAATCAATATGAATGTATCGAAGACAAGTCTATTTCCTTAGGCCATGCAAAGGTATAAGGAAGCCCCAGTATGGTGGTATATCATTCTCCTTGTCTTTGCTTTTGTTGCAGGTGAAAGATTCTTTCCCGTGGTTTCCATTCCGGAGCCCTTATAAGTCCATCCTAGGCTTGATTGTTGTGATCAAGGGGCAAACCACCCTCCCTTGGTGGTCATACGTTGTTGCATTGATTCTAGGATCTTTCATTGCGCCATTCTCCACGCTCCTTTATGCACGAATGGGTAACGGCATTGCGACAAATCAGCTTATGAAAATGGTTGCGGGCGCCATCAATCCAGGTCGACCCGTCGCAAACCTTTATGTATGCCGCTTTTGCTCATTGTAGGAGTTATCTATTTGCTGAGCATACTGAACATGCGATAGTTTTCAATGTGGAGTCACGATGTAGTCTCAACGTCCATTGGCCTCGCCGGAGACCTAAAAATGGGCCAATATCTCAAAATTCCTCCCCGTGTCATGTTCCTTACGCAAGTATGGGGCACGATCCTTGGTAAATGGTATATGATCTTTCCTTCGCTCATTGACTCAATGCCTCGATTTTCTTGCGCTGTAGGAGCTGTCATCAATTACGGTGGGTAATTAGTCTCAATGTTCACGGCACATGAGCCTATCGTCCGATCTGTGTAGTTGTCATGATCTCTGTCGTGGACGCACAGCGTGACATCCTACTGGATCCACGAGGCACGAATGTCTGGAGTGGGCAGGTACCACAAAGCCTGAATAGCGCTGCGGTCACTTGGTCTCTGGCCAAGCAACTCTATGGTAAAGATGGCCCCTACTTGGTGATTCCATTAGGTCTTGTGATAGGTCTCATACCGACCACTATTCAATGGTTGATTTGGCGAGTACGTAGTAACTATGTTCACTCTTACTCAAAACTCATGTATTGTTACCACCAGCGCTGGCCCAAGATCGGTGGAGTCAAGGTCAATACCATCATGCTGCCCATCATATACATGGTGAGATAGCACCTCTGAAAATGTTTCGTGTGAAGGGAGTGACATATCCTCTATACAAGTACTCGGCCTGGATGTCAGCCGGAGTCAATTCAACAATCACATCGAGCATTATCGTTGGTCTAGTCTCACAGCTGTGGCTAAGAAAATACCATCCAGGATGGTACAAGAAATACAATTACATCCTCGGTGGTGCGCTGGATGGTGGGGCACAAGTTATGATATTCATTCTATCATTTGCGGTCTTCGGCGCTTCAGGCGTAGAGAGACCCTTCCCTAAGGTGCGTCATCATTCCTGAATTCACTGGGTCTTCAAAAGATTGATTGTGTACGTCAACAGTGGGCCGGCAATCCGGGCGCGGGGAATGTGGATTATTGTAACGGCAACGGAGCGGTAACAAAATAGTGTCAGAACTGAATATGTCATACAGAAGAATAGGTCATCGTTAGGTGCTCAGTGTATCCTATATATCCTTCACTACATAAACTCGAAGCTAGGGCCCCTTCTTCCCCGGCGAGGTAACAACGTCCTTGAATGGAGACTTTTTGATGGTTTTCATTGATTACAATACCGGCGACACCGTCCATCCGTATTAGACTCGTGATCAGTTCTTATAATGATCTACCGGTATCGATGTTTGTCCCATAGAGTGACTAGTCATCGGTCTACATCCGTATAGATCCTAGACAAAATTTGTTTAGGTGAGTGGCGCAGACCGACAGACTTTCCTGACAATCAAATAAGTGTGTTCGTAGTTCATAATACATAGTATTTTCGTCTTATTCTTATTCTGATATTTATCCCTTCACTATCATCCCTCATCCCTTGCTCATATCGCAAAAGGCCTGAGTGAATAACTTCAAGGATCAATATTTGTTATTGCATGAAGTGATTTCCCCCAAGGTTTGTCATGTCATACATTGTGGTCACTTAAGATATCTCTTGGATGTTGAGATATACTCATCGTGTGACACAAACTGTATGAGGCAAAAACAATGACTACATCTGAGGGTATCCAAAAGATTTTCATAGTATTACTGCGCCACAGATCGGACCCGGATCCACTCAACAAATTCACTGAGCATTATAGAACTAGGCAGGAGAAAGCGTTCGGATTTATCTTTCTGGCTGTGTCACTTCCTTGCTTTTCCTTGCTTGTTTTGAATCACACTATGTTTCCTTCTACTAGTATGTTTGTTTCATAATCTCTCTGAGGTTCGATCTCTGTTTAACTAATCCTCTGACGCTCGTTTAGAGAATTCAGTAGATCAAACGTCTGATGAGTACGATCAAAGTACGAGTGAGGACCATCTATTTAGAATTTCTCTCTAGAGCAAATATTTCTGCGCTGTAGTAATTCGTAACTTCCCAACCTGTCGGTTTCGTGCCGAATGATGCCATTGTGTGAATACCGTTCCTCTTTTCCAGAGGACGATGTAAACTAGAAAGCTTGAGTGACAGACAGTAGCGACGGCAAATTACAATGACTAACTTTGCATGGCCCAAGGCTTTCACCATCCAACCTTCCTCCCCAGGTTTCCCGATGTCCTTAAAAAATAGTTCAGTCGATCTGGCAGTTTCATAGTCGTTCTTGCTGAAGTGGTCCATGAAAAAGTATATCTTTGAAAGTACAAGACAACGGATAAAGTAAGCGAGCAGAATACATCAAGATAGAGCTCATACCTTGGAATATGGGATTGTTTCACCGACAAAGAATTCGTAATAATAAGCCATATGCACTCCTTCTCTGCTGATATGGCCCCCTTCATCCTCCCCATTGATATTGTTCTGTAGTTTGACATTTGACTCTTCATTCTTCACATACGGGAAAAGATGAGCGAAGAACTTCGAGAAGTTCTTCATAGCCACATCAACTCGAGGTCCGGTGATCCGGCCACCAAGAGTCATGTCGTAAATCATATCTTTGAGTGTTGTCCTCTCTGACAGAAGATAGACCTAGAAATACCCATGTTGAGTATACATCTTTGTCAAAAAGAATGACTCGTTACCTTGAGCCGATTTTTCTCCGACCTAGTCACATCGCACGCAATCATGAACCATTTCATCTTTGAATTTTTTCCATCACCATGAACGAAGTCAACGAACATATCGAAAGGTGTTTCTAAAGATGGATGGAGGTCCTTTGCAAGACGTTTGAAAGGTTCTAGATCATCGGTTACCCGGTAAGACGCGACGCGATTCTTAGGTTCGGTGCCAGGCGGCGCAGGATGGGGTGGGACATAATATTGTTTAAGTGTGATTTCACCAGATGGCTCCATGTCAAAGGCTGTTGAACTAGTTCAGGAAACATCGCAGAGCGTTGTTAGAAGAAATTCTCACCAATCATATAGGTCGTTCCTTCGACAAATTCCTCGGTACTCGTGATGTCGGGAAAGAGCCACTTCTCCAGAATATCCTTCCAATCCTTGCTCCCCGGTTCATTCTTGACGAGACCCAGGTTTCCTTCTGTGCTCCAGAGATAATCCAGCACAGCGCCACCAGCAATGCGATGTCCGCGTTCGGGATGGAATGGATCAATTGTGAACCGGATTCTGCGGTTAGAGCCTTCGGTTGGATCGGTGTCGTATGGAATGGCCCATGAGAACTCTAAATTGGAGCCATCCGAAGTGACGGAATCCTGTTGTTCCCCGACCCTAGCTTCGACGGAGGTTACCCCCATGAGGCCACCAAGACGTGCCCACCAAAACTGATTAGAATCGTCGTAACGTGAGGCCCGATCACGCAAGAAGAGATAGTGAGCTTACGACAAGGTGGCTAGCCTGTGCACGGATGGGATACTTGGCAGTTGCAAGCTGCGAGGCCAGCGGACGAGCGGCGCGATTCCAGAAGAAAGCCGACTGCTCTGACAAACTTGGAAGAATCTTGAACGGATCGGCACGATTACAAAAGTCTTTCACTCGAGCTATGTATGTATGTTGCGTACCTGGGTGAGAGCTTCGTAGACCTCGAGGTTCTCGGCTGGCTCGAAAGGCCGAGCAACCGTGCCAAGTTCATATGCCCCACCGAGAAGATCTGTCACAACAGTTAAAACCTCATCCAAGAGGGATCCATCAGAAGGCGTCGGTGGTTTTGAAATATTCAGAACAGGGAGCTGGGCTAGAAATAGACTGGTTTCAGTGACGATTAATAAAGGAGAGATGCAAACGAAGGACCAAAGTATCTCCCGTCTTTCCATAGTTTCTGCCAGTCGATTTGGTAAAGAGACATAATGAAGTAGAACCAGTGTTGAAATCGACGAGGGGAGAGGGAGGGTTAGTGTGCAATACAGAAATCTACAAGAACTTGAACCTTTTATGCATCTCAAGCTCGAATCATATACCTATAACGAGACAGGGGCTCTATGGAACTTGGGAAATAAGCCATGCCTTTTGGAAGCAAGAAATTACGGCTCTCTTGATTGGGTTACACCACCATGCCACAATCTACCTCACTTCGTCGCGACGCAGTTAGTTTTCGAGCACACAATCGACTCGGGTCCATCCTTTTGTAGGAGTCAAATCATTTAAATTCCCAGTCGGACCATTTTGACTCTCTTGGTGGATATGTACACAGACGATATGTGCTTTGGTGCCCAAATCTTAAGGTTCCCAATTAATATACATGTTCGGACTTTTGTGTCTGTTCCCAAGTAATAGGCGACAAGGAACCAAGCAGGCTCGGTCAAATCATCGCGCTGCTAATATGTACGCTGGATGCATAAATTCATTTCAGCTGAGTGAAATTAAGCTTACATACTAGCCTATGACTTACTTTGCGACGCGGCCTCTTGGAGGTAGGAATCCAGAGGTATATTTGAGGTATATTCTAAATCCAAGCAAAATCCAAAAAAACTCATCTGCCAGTGGGACCAAGGTTGGGCCCGGGGATCAATTTCCAGTCAGCACTGAGATTGAGTCCTGCGTACTGAAGTATAGGGGGGGCAAGCTTCGGGCCTGGCTGCAAACGGCTAAATCCTCTCAGTGGTGCCTGGAATAATTATAGGGTAGTTCACAGTAGCAGATTTGAGGTGGATTTGGGGGTGAATTTGAGCTAAAGTCAACCTCAAATCGACGTCAAATCCACCTTCAACTTTGATCAGGACGTTGTCAGAACGTTCAAAACCAGATTTCGGCATTTTGTGCATCAGTCGGAGCTTAAACTTCTGATGTGGACGACTTTCCCTTCTGCCACTTTGGACTCCTTTTTACTGTTCCGTACCTCTTCAGCTTCCGTCAATATATGCCTGGTCTGTATAATTTCCCTTTCTGAGTGTGTAGCCGGAGTTAGAGCCATGAAAAAAGGTTGCAATGCATGTGGCCATGTCTTTTGTATGGGCAACTGACTAAGCGGCTCTAAAGTCCGACAGTTTGCCGATGGCATAGCCGACTTAGGCAGCCGAAATTCATCTCAAATCCAAGCGTGGATTTCGCATTGATTTTATTTCTACATGTCCTAAATCCAACCTCAAATCCACCCTCAAATCCACCTCAAATCCACCTCAAATCCGCTACTGTGAACTACCCTAATGGCGTAAATGATGCAAACATTTTTGGAGAATAGTATAGAGCGAAGAATTGATTCGTCATTGGATCCAGTGCATAGTATCGGATGCGATTTGATAGGGATATAACGTCAAATATAATTGAACCTCGAATTACTGAACATTGACGTAAGGAAGGCAATTCATATTGGAGCTCTATTTGCTTGATTTGGTTCTGATTGAATAACTTGATATCCACCATAAGAGCCCACAAACCTTATCGACACCGTTGAAGACGTTGGAAAACAACACCAAATCTGGGCCTCCCGGATTCCACATGTTCGCAACCTGTGCACCATCTGAGTCTCACCCTGACCATACCAATGCCATCGCATAGAACAGCGGACGCAGCACAGATCGCGCCATACCTCACCCATGTTGTCAGTCATCATGGGCAGGTCACCCTTGTCCCTGCTGATAACAATGGTCGGGTCCGTCAAGCCAATACTACGAAGGGAAACAGGGGCCGGCTGAGGCAAGAACGGAATGCGAGAACAGAAGAAGAAGTACGGTTCAATGTGGGACCTCGATCCCTGCGCAATGTTGTTGGAAATCGAGCAGTGCGACGCGGCGGGAGACAGGACCGAGTCCGCGGTGAAAATAATGAATGTATGTACCCTGACTTGTTTCATCAACTGATCTCCAACTAAGCGTTTCATGGCAAAAGCATATCCGGATTACCCTCCTCCTTCCTTTCTTGAAGCAACGTCGGTACCGGTGTCGCCCAGTAACTCCACACTATTGACCCTTTCCCAACCGGCATCACCAATTGTTCAAGCAGACCTACACGAGACGCCGCCCCAACAATCTCCGGCATTGCAGTCCGAAAATCACGATGATTCAGACACTTCATCTCTTGAGATAATAGATATGGATTCATTGCCGCCAATGGAGGGAATACTCCCATCTGGCTCTCAACTTGAAGAAAACATCAGGCGCGATTGGTTACATCGACGCGGCGTAGAATTCCCTCCGCCGCCTGAAAGTCAAGCTCGAGGTCGCCCCAAAAATCGTGGCAAAGCTATATTGGACTCAGATTCAGAAGATGGCACTGAAGAGACTCCTTATCCACTTCGTCAAACCAGTTCAAAACATAAGAAGAACCCGTCTCCACTTCGGACTCTTTTCCCTTATCGCGCGATGATAGTCAATCGACCGTTGTCGGCATCGCCTAATTCTTCTCCGTACTCTTCTCGTTCCTCTTTACCGTTTCTCAGTGCTACGTCTCTTAAGATGTCGATGTCGACGACATCTATTCCATCTGTCAAAGGAGAGGGATTTTTCTCTCGTAAATTCTTGTCCTTCAAAGGGAAAGACCGAGCTCAGGAATCTCTTGACTCCTGGGAAGTTGTAGAAAAGCAACCGGATCCTAGTATTGCTTCGGACAATCCCTCGTCGCCGATACGCAGTCAGAGTTTCACTTATGGGATGCCAGTTTCCACCCAAGTAGTGCAGGAGCAAACACCTCCGGCGCCTCTGTCATCAAATGTTGCTGTCAATCCTAACACGCCTCATCCGTTGTCTTTACGAGACCGCAAGTCACCTCCAGTACCTTGTGTTCCTCGACCTAAAAAGAAGGCACAACCACCCCCAAAACCTGCACTGCTTGTTCCTGTTCCACAGGGCCCTATACTGACATTCGTACGCACGAGATTACCTCCACCCCCGAGAAAGTCAGCCCATCTGACTTCATCTCCACTTGTACACGATCCCTGGCGCCCTGCAAACCTTGAAACAGACGCCGAATCTGATTCTATCCTGCAGCGTGCTATAGTAACGCCACTTCCCGTCTCTCCCATCGAAGGTGATTGTGGCAACGTTTCCCTCACTCCCAACGTATCTGCCTTATCGAGCCCGGTGGAGAGCACTTCAATGTCGGTATGCACGCCTACATACACACAGCCTATAATACGCGATCATGAGATTTCTTCACGGGAGAACGATGCTATTGTACCAGACATGCCTACTGACCTTCGTCTCTCTCCTAGACCTGTCCTGCTGAGTTCGAGCATATCAGTATCAGTACCCACACCCACGCGCATATCCCCTGTAGAACGCGATCATCAGATACTCGCACGGGGGAGCGATATCATTACTCGAGACGCACTTGACCGTCACATGCCTGGTGACTATCCAGACGACGATGAGTATCAATTACCGATCTCAGCGCGCTCGAGTTCCATAGGTGACCCTGCAATGGTCCCGCGTCGTCACTACCCCGGGAGACCCCTTCCCCAGCCCCCGAGCACTACATGTTCGCTGGTGGATTTTGTATATGGGACTGCTCATGACGAGTCCCGTGTACAGCAGAGCCCTCACTGCCCGGAGGGCCTGCTCATTGATTTTGATGATGATTTCGCGGGGGCATCAATAAGCAGCCCTCCGACGCCTCTGATCAATGGTGGTGAAAATAACCTTACCACGTCATCATACGCCACTTCGAGTTCCTCTTCTGTTGATCTCCTTGGTTCGATCGCAGATATGGAAACGCCGGTGACTCCTCAGCACCCTGTCGATCTAAACACCACACTGAGTCAGACAAATCCTCAGCCTACTCGGTTTTCAGAGATCACAGATCTTGATGTACTCGTCTCTCAAGTAAGCGAAGAAGAACATCAGGATGGCTCAGATTATGACGTGAGTTCGAGCTTGCTTGCTACTCGGTAAAATTAATTATACTTGACGAATGATCTACAGGCGCTTCTTTTACTTTCGGAATTCATTGGCCCAGCGAGCCCTCCTCCGAGTAGCACATTTTCGGTCTTAGCATCCACTACTTCTCCGCGTCAGGCTCGACCGGATGCGCCACATCCTGCAACGATTTCCGAACACACGCCCGCGCCGAACGTGCCGCTCCTAGGAAATGTGCGACTCGAGCGCAGGCGCACTACGAAGGACGGACGTGTCAAGTTGAAGCTAGGCTTCCTTGATTCGACCGTAGATAAATGCGGGATTTGTTTGACGCAGTTCCGCCGAGGCGATGTCGCGCAAATGGGTTCCGCATGCAGGCACGCGTTCCATGAAAAATGCCTTGGGCGGTGGCTCGTTCGAAGCAAAACATGTCCCATGTGTAGGGTTCCGCTCGTCCCCGAACGAGTGACCCCATTGTTACTTTAGTTCTTGTATACTTGTTTCTTTTTCTCTCGGTTTATGCGTGGTTTTACTTCCTAGGGTGGTTTTCCGGTCTTCTTCTACTGTACTCTAACGCTTACCTTTGTATGACTGACATGTAGCACACAACTGCACACTCTGACATTACGGACAATAGCATATA
This sequence comes from Termitomyces sp. K1Aa, assembly GCA_018221735.1. Lineage (NCBI taxonomy): Eukaryota > Fungi > Basidiomycota > Agaricomycetes > Agaricales > Lyophyllaceae > Termitomyces > Termitomyces sp. K1Aa. The sequence goes on from JABAJX010000053.1 coordinate 32,718, forward strand.
CTCATGATATGGACTTGGACTTGTGTAGCAATGGCATCCAGTTTTTTACGTTTTCTGTCTCAATCGAGTAGATAGTATGCATTTCATTGATGCTCAAGAGTCTTAGTCCATTGTACAACTACTTGTATGTATGGACCGATAAAATGTTCCTGCCACAACATTACCTTGACGTCAGACACAACATATCATTGTTGCACAGCCACATCAAAATTTGTCTTGTCAAAACCTTGTCGACTGTCCCTTGTCGAGTACTTACTTACCGTGACCAATGTCGATTTCGCAACAGTGGTCTTCAATTCTTCGTCGATACTAGCTCGTCGCAAACAGAGCTTGGTCAAGTCTTTGAAAGACTTGATAACTTGTTTCGAATCTATGGCTTCGGGTCAAACTGCGATTCAAAGAAGGTCAAAGCGACAATGCTTACCCATCAATGGCCATGGTCCCCGTCGCACTGTTATATTACAACCGAATAATCATGTAGGCCAGAGCAAGTGCAAAGCGATAGAGGGACAAGATCGTATGCTTCAAAATCTGGCCATAACGCGAACTATAAGTACAATGAGCCTGGGTTGAGTACTTCTTGTATATTCTACAGATCCCTTCCAAACCCCAGATTAACTTCTATTTTGGCTTTCAGCCTACGCATCTTATGCTTCATAAAACTTGGGCGACATCGATGATGCTGGGCAGTCAGCCAGCTATCTCGAACGAGATTTCGAATGAGTTTGTCAGGAACGAGAGAATGATGGTCAATAGTGCTGGACCGTCGTATCAACGTAATCAAGTCTTTGTTTCGCAGCTAGGGACGACAAACTTGGTCAACGAGACGTTCGTCATCACACTTTTCATTTGAGTTCATTGGTCCTCAAATATGATCTTAATTCAGCTGTCCTCAATCCCCTTGGTCGTCAAGGGATGCTGCCTCCTCCCCGTGGTGTTCTACCAATACCAACAGCGTGCCCCCTTCTAGCGGATCGCCGGGTTCGGACCTTTTCCCTCAGAATTTCTACACAGGGGTGAGTCCCTATACCATCTTCCCTCATGATTCCTTTTTTCATGTCGTCCCATAGGCCTGGATTAATCCAGTCGTACCTCCTTTCTCGTTTGAATCAAATGTACCAGAGGCTCAAATTGTGCCAGCTATACCTGGCGGACAACAAGTTGTGTGCGAAGATATCCTCATGGATGTTGATCACAAGGTTCCTCCCTCCGTTTCATTTCGTCAGCGTTCTGTTCCTCCGCCTGTCGAGCTCAGCTCTATCGACCTTGATCCTCAACTCAACTGGGTTCAAGACAGCTCTGCATTGTTATCACAAGACAGTTCTTCAGCCGCTGCTGTCATCTACGATGATGTCTTGACTGCCATGCCATCGCTCTTAAAGAGCGATGAGGTTGTTCAATATATACCCTTCCCATGGTCCAACAATGGGCACCGTGAATTCGATTCAGAAGTCTACGAAACTGTTAAAGAAACTGAGGTGGAAAGCCAGCCCGAGTGGACGCAGACCAATGACGAAACCGACGAAACCGACGAAACCGAAGATCGACCCGAGTGGGAGCAGATGGAGGGACTTGAGTTCTATGTTCCTCCAGATATTGCTGTATGCCTTACTAAAGATAATAACGGTCAGACCGTCAGTTCGTCCAAAACCCTGCATTATCAGTCGAGGGACACATCCTGCTTCCGACCACTCAAGAAGCTTGCTACTTCCATGGGATGGGTGGTACATGATTACATTACCCGCCACGTTGAGTGCGACTGCTCTTGGCTCCCAACTCTGTAACCAACTTCCATTCAATGTCCAATTAATGTCGATGGATTAAATGGACGTGGCTATATGCATTATGATGCCTGCCCCACTTCGCTCCGTTACCTACAGCTTGTCCAAAAACACCACATTCAACCAACTCCAACGACACTGAAGACTGCAATATTATACGATGCTGAGAATCACTCATCGGTCTCCCACATTGATTGCAATTCCGCCTTCAATCCGATGATGACTCTTAAACCGGTATCATGCTGCGAAAACTATAGTAGGCGATCTCAAAAGTCCTCACGTCCTCTGCCATTTGAAGAGTCCTGGACGACTCGGAAGTCATTGCAAATTGCGATCATGTAGATAGCGTCGGACAGTCATCGGGTCTTCTTCTTTTCGATTGTCTTCAACTTCGACCGCCGCCGCCGCCGAGAAGTTATCATCCCTATCGGTTGTTATCACCGTCCTGGAAAGTCCGAATTGTACTCGCTCCGGATATCTTGTACCTCCTTATTCTGTCGCATTCACTATAACTTTTAATTTTTTAACCGACCACTACCTCTTACTGTTTTCTTAGGGATACAAGTGCAATAAATACAGGTGCAATGGACGAAAAGTTTATCAACGCGAGGCAGGGTCGGGCTGGTGGTGTAACCTTTCTTTTCCTGGCTTTGGCACCGATACAGCTGCACTAACATCGGACGAAGTCATGCTCATATCTGAGGACCCAGGTCCAGCATGTAGTCCTGATGATATTGTTGGATGTAAGTAATTAAGTTCAAGGTTTCATGGAAGTAGCCCTTACTGTACGGAGAATCGTTGCCTTCTTTTTTCTTTGTATCTCTACCCATAACATACATGGCTCCTAAAGATGCTGTGATAGCAGCCACACAAGCGATAGCCTTCGTAGAGCATCAAGGTGTTAGTTACATTTCAACTTGAATACAGTTCTTCCGACAAACTTACCATAGGTCTCCCTCGCAGGTTCATGCGATTTTGTAATTCTGTGGACATTGTTTGATTCAGGTTGGTTGGATGATGATCTGCACACGTTGAGAGAAAAGCTTAGGGAATAGGAGCCTTAAACACCAGAAAGAAATGACGTCATACTGAACCCCAGACTTCAATTATGACACAGCACGTACACACTTGCAAAATTTCGGATTTTAATCTCCTCGTCAGATAAGACGTTGGAGTCTGTTATACCAGCTGGCAGCGACATTTTCCAGTCTCCTGATTATAGCATCGTTCGATTGGTCTAGTGAGTCCTATACCTTGAAATTTCCATCGTGTCAGTGACGAGTCGGATGTCTGTAGTGGCAGTTATCCGATATTAATATCTTCGAGAGTTGAGCTCTGGCTGAGATTATTGTAAACACAAAATTCACTTGTCCCTCAGGCTGAATTTGGTGCAATTTGAACAAAATGTTTTCGACGTACCAACACAAGGAGGAAAATTGTAGAGAAAATCCAAATGATCATTCTTGAATGATATTCCCAAGTTGTTTGCACAACTCATCATTGCATTATCGGACGAGATTCTACATGCTACTGGAGAACATCCCGATACTTGTACGTGTGTTACCCGAATTATCTACTAACAGAGCATCCTGAAGCAGAATGTTACATCAGAAACCGAACTCAGGTCCAGAAGTCAGAATTTCGTACCGCGCAGCTTGATCCCAACCCGGCGTTCCCTACCCACCCAGGTTCCCAATAGACAATACCGACGCCATGGCCACCGCTAAGTGCTTGTAGAACAGTTCGAATACCCGCAACCCAAGTTGATTGGCCCTCAGCAGAAACGGAAATGGCGGTATCGCTCAGAGTTACCCCAGAGCAGATAGCAGGCCAGTCTGTTTCAACAACCATGATGTCCTTATGCCGGGATTGAGAATTGATCGAGCTGGACAAAATGGTACGTACCTTGCCAAACTTTGTGACCATAGCCTGCAAGCTTGATTGAAGAGCACCGTATGTTGCTCCAGTTCCATAGAACGGATAGAACGAAAATCCAAGAATATCAAAATCGCCAGTGGCCAATTCCCCTGCGATAAATATCTGGTTGTAGAAAGAGGCGATTGCGCTTGCCTCCCAGCCATTAGCAAGGTGGATCATGATTTTGGTCGTAGAAGATGCATCGCGTACGCCATTTGCAGCGGAATGGAGCAGTTGAGAGAGAGGAGAGTACCCATTTACGGAGATACGGCCGACAGGCCACAACATCCCGTCGTTGATTTCGTTTCCAATCTATCGATGTTTGAGAGACGTGACAATCGAAAACGAGTGAAAACTTTTACCTGAATGAACTGGATGGGCGTACCCTGGGCAGCAAAGGCCTTAACAAGATTATTTGTATATCTGGAACAGACATTTAGGACAAAATGAGATAGGAAAGTCCGTGATAGGAATACGTGTAGATTTGTGTGTTCAGACCGGATAGATTTGTAGGCCATCCGGATGGAATACCCTGATGTCCAGGATCAGCCCCTTAAGAATGAAAAAGGTTTGAGGCAGCTACACCTGGAATGAATGTAACAATGCACTCACAAGTGTCGCTATAATGGAGATCGATGAGTAAGGTCATCCCAGCAGCAACAGCACGCTTTGCGAGGGAAAGACCATAGTTCAAGCTATATTGAGAGTCGCTCGTGCTTGTCCATATACGGATCCGCGCAAGGTTGGCTCCATGATTCTTCAGGATTGTCTCGAACTTGGCGGTTGCTCCAGAATCTTTATAGATAATACCAGAATTTTCAAGATTGACGAGTGAAGAAAAGTCAGCTCCACGGTAGGTGAGAGCTTGGACTGGAGAAAGAATCGTCACCAAAGAGATAATGCAGAGTTGTATGAAGCGCATGGTGAAATATATGTATGTAACTGTGACACTCAAGATTCAAGAAGGAGATTTATAGGACAATGTGAGAGTGTCGAATAATAGACACTAACGATAGACACGATAAACCAGATGACATGGTCAGCCATTTTCCAATGCAGTCCATCACGAACCTCGGGATAAGGAGACGGTAAAAGCGGCCCTACAACAGCTCCACTGAGAAGCTCGTCTTGCACGAGATAGATCACGAGGTCCTCTGAAGTCCTTGACGGACCGGCTGTTCAAGCGCAGACGGGAGCAGATAGTTTTCCCAGTAAACAATGATCACATCGGTTGAAAAACTTGTTAATAAGGTATGACTTGAGTTTCTACTATCCTACTTATATAGCCCGGCGAACGAACTCAGGAGTCAGAGCCAACACAAGAAGGACAGTCATTATTCTCATGCCAGAGTGACAGATCAAGGCAGAAAGCAGACATACAAACATAAAACATGTCAGAACGACACTGCTTAGTTGCAAAAACACCCGCTTTTGGAAGACGCTCAGAGGGAACTTGGACAAAGCATCGCTGACACGTGCATATAACAACAGTGATCAACAATCGAGGTGCCGGATCAGAATAGAAGCCGCGGTGTATCGTTGCGCGCTCTCAGATCCCATCTTACCAGTGACCACGAACTGCAGAAGTCTCCTTAACCATTGATATCTCCACACCGGCTCAACTTTGGACTCGCCACATACTTTATTATGGCCCCGTCCTTGGATTCCAGGGTGCGTTCTAGTGGTGCTCAAGTGCCACTCAGTAGCCGAAGTCGAATAGAATGCAAAGATTCCGGTCTTTATTCTACGGAAGGTAAGTTTCATGCCTTTTGGTTTGTTATCATCTGAGCGACCGCTGCAGGTGCTCAGAAAATCATCAGCATGATTGAGAGCCGTCGTGTCGTATACACATTGCTGGTTTCCCATAATGAGTTAGGGGACGCCGGATGTGTCACTCTCTTCGATTTCCTAAGTTCGGCTACGGGACGACAATATCCCATCTCCGAAATACAAATTGGATCCAACAAGCTCAGCAATAGGAGCCTCCTGGCTATTGCCAATTACCTCGAGAATAATCTACACCTACGATCCTTGGACTTACCGAACGTATGTACCCGATCACTTGACTTTTTATGGTGACCCTCACCCCCGGCCACTTCCAGAATGCTTTTAATGGAGATGAAGTAGTAACCTCTGCCTTCGTTCATTCTATCAATTCTTCACGCCTCGAAACATTGAATTTGGCGTCGAATAATAGCCTCTCTGATATCTTCATCTCCTCGTTTTTACCATCCTTGAATTGTTGTTTTCTACGCGAGCTAAATCTCACAGCTACTGGACTTACTGAAGTTTCCGTTTCCCACATCGCCGACTACCTCTCGTCAGATCGCTGTTACATTAGTAACTTCTCTGTCAACTCCAATTACCTTGGAAACACTGGCCTTTACACAATATACGATACTCTGCGTTTCTGTTCTAATCACCGCTTGACAACACTCAGCGCCTTCGCCAATGAAATAAAAGGCGAAATCGATGAGCCGACACGAGCTGAGACGCAGAAAGTTCGGAGCGTATTGAGACTTTTAGTTGCCCGTAACAAGTATCTCAATGAGAAAACTCAAATAGACGCTCTCAGACTCCTTCGTTACTCTCGGCCACTTCTTCTGCAGTCTACTGGCACAAATGGAAAGCCTTCGACAACCAGTAAATCTTGCGATAAATCTTGCTCCTGCTTGCCTGCCCTTCAAAGTTGGGCTGATTTCCCTTTGTTTCCCTCATCGACATTTCCGTTTTTCACATTGCCGACGGAGATTATCCATCACATCCTCTCATTTTTCGCCCCAAATCTAAGTGAAGCTCAACGGATTCGTGTTTTCCAGTACGCTTCCTCCCCATCTACTCTACCCCGACTTCTACCTTGCCTGCCCAGCTCCAGTGGTGCGAACCATACGTTTTGTGTCCCCGATCCGTCCAATGTTGAATTTGGAGATGTTGGAAAGGTTAGAAAGATTGGTGGCGGAGGAGTCGGTGTGGGTGGTGGTTGCGCATCTGGCCAGTGTTTAGGCGCTTCGAATAGTCTAATTTGCCACCGCGAACAGGATCGGACGGCATGGCTGTTTGCGGTTCGATGCGACGCTTATGAAACAGATTGATGTTCCATTACTGGGTCACGGAACATTTGGTCGCCTCACTAGATATACGTTTACAAGTTAGGATGGAGAAGTACCTGGTCCGATACCACCGCTGTCCTCCATCGCTTGGAGTCCCTCCATCCCTTGATAAGTCCATTATTTATGACTTTCTGATGGCATCCCCCCTTCGGAAAGCTCCAGTGGTTTATGCCAATCAAATCATCGTTTACTATAGCGCTCAGCTAGACCAGTCGCAGCCACGACCATTTCTCAGCCCGACTACTTAGTACTCCCACATCTTACAGAAAATCCGGAAATAACCCGAACTGCAGATATACTGTTTCAGCTGTCCGGCATCCTTCCTCAAGTTCCTATGCTCTCAGCCTCAAAAGCCGAATAAGTCTTTGTCACCCATCAAATTCCCAGGCGTTGTCCCATTATATAGAGACAAGCTACGATTTGTGCCTTCGGCACAAACCTAGTATCTCGTTGGGGGCTTCACCCTCAACCCCCCCCATACTCAGCCTCCACCATAACCTCACTGTGTTCGGTTATGGCTCCAAGTATGTATAAGTAACTCAGCCTCCACTATAACCTCACTGCGTTTGGTTATGGTTCCAAGTATGTATAAGTAACTCAGCCTCTGCCACAACCTCAGTTTGTTCGGTTGTGGCTTCAAATATGTATTTTCTATAACTCTGCTTTTACCATCACCTCCAAATCACTCCATTACTCAGCCATTGCCATAACCTCACTTTGTTCAGTTGTAATTTCAAATATGTCTACGCCTCATCATTTGGCATACCTAGCAGCTCATTAGGCGCAACCCCCTGCTCAGCAACTCAGCCTCCACCACAACCTCACTTTGTTTGCTTGTGGTTCCAAGTATGTATAAGTAACTCAGCCTCTGCCACAACCTCACTTTGTTTGGTTGTGGCTCCAAGTATGTATTTTCAGTAATTCTTCCTCTACCATCATTCTCAAATCTCTCCATTACTTACCTCACTTCATTTGGTTGTGGCTTCAAATATGT
>JABAJX010000054.1:0-40084 GCA_018221735.1 Termitomyces sp. K1Aa
CAATTTTATTTACATACCTATTGGCTCTTGTGGCAAACAGGATCTCGGGCATGCCGTCCAGATGGAGCGGCCCATTAAATCATGTAGGTACGGGACCAACAAGGGAGCAGAGTATCCACTAGATAGTGTACGGAGCAAAAGCCAAGCCACTCACAGAGTGGAGGCGGATCTGCGGAGTAGTCCAGGAAGGGGGAGGAAGAAGTCCAGAGTTAAGGGTATATCTCCGAGTCTGTCATACGATAAAAGAGACGTGAAACTTGAACTAAGTATCAGTTCGGGAAGAAGGCAATAGAGTGTACGCTCGCCTTTTCCAAAATTCATCTCTAAGGGCAAGGAAGAAGTCCAGAATCAAGGGTATATCTCTGTCGTGCAATAAAGTGACATGTAATAAGGTATCAGTTCTGGAAGAAGGCAGTCGAGTGTACGCTCGCCTTTCACAATCCATCTCAAGATTACCCAAGTTGCTTGATCTACCCAAGGTCCCAAATAACGGATAGAGGTATATACAATCTTGAGGTTCGGACCCCCGGCAGCAGCAATTGTAACCTGACACAAGTCAGGCGACAATGCGAGTTGGCGTAAAGTGAGTGGTTCAGTAAGAAATGGAAGAGACACGGAGTGAAAACCAAGCGAAGATGCTTGCGTGTAATATGAAGAAGTATGTACAACTACTCGTAGAGTAGTACATAGTAGAGTTCAAGATGATCAAGGAGATGTGGACCGTGACTCTTCGGCACGAAACGCGTTCCGCATTCATCCCGTGCCAATTGCTGTCAGTCCCCAGTGTTTTCATTGGATCGTGCACAATATAATGTATTGTCACTATTAAAAGACGGTCGAACTATGTACGTATGTTCCCTGCGCTCTATAATTACCAAATTGCGTGTCAAGGTATCCATTGCGAAGATGTAATGTGTAGGTATAAGTATATGTACATGAAAAAAGTGTCCTCCTGCCGTTTGCTGAAATACTGAAATCACCAATTTTGTGTTCCTTTCACTCTACCCTTCGTCGCTTTGTTTTGCGAGAAGGGCTCGGAGGCGCATACGACATGTCCACCGTCGTGAAATGATTATTCGAGAACGGCGTAGGATCCGTCGTGCCATCGGCGCTACCATGCGAAAAGCTCTTGACGCGCGAGAACGTCCTAGTGGGCGTCGTCGGTTCTGCGCCATCTGGTACTGGAGGACTAGGGGTGGGGATCATTTCCATCGAGCTTCCAGAAGACGGAGATCCACTGGAAAACAGAGGTGGGAGGACGAGCTCCTCCGGGGTCGATTGATTAAATTGAGAAGTGATCTGTTCGAGACATCGTCTGTATCCGGCCTGGATGACACCGAAATAGTCGGCATCCCTAGTATAGATGCGAACGAGAAGCTCGGCAAAGTATTTTGGCATCAAGTTGGAATAGATGCCGCTTTTCGCATGGGAGGGTTCTATGACTGTCAGAAGCTGAACGGATCAGGAAGGTGGCACGAAAACCTACCATTAGGATGTCTCTTTGAATAGAACTTCACCCAGTTGAGAGGATTTTTCTCCTTCATGCCATAATGCAAAAGCGAGAAGTCACAGATTACATGCTCAACTTTGAGAGAGTTGACTAGCTTCTCAGTGGACGGGTTCGTCTTTCCCAGGTCTCTTGCTGCTTCAACTATATGCTCAGGGGTGATGTTTGTCTCAAATATCTCTGCCCAAAACCACTCGACGACGTTGTAGTCTACCATCTTGTATAGATCACGCGTACGGATGCGGTCGAAGATGGCACGAGCCTTAGCTAGTTCCTATGGATACAGATTCTTCTTGAGTTTTCAGAAAGGGTTAAAAGAAGCTTGGTGGACTTACGGGATCTGTAGACGCCTCGATACGCCCCATGATGTCGTCGGTAAGGTAGAGGTACCTCTCCGGATCATAGATCTGTTCGGCAAATTTCAAATGCGGTTCCGCTTCGAGAAGACCATCTATGATCATGTATTCGATGGCTTTCGCTAGATAGACAGTACTAGTCACGAAACAGCACACTCGCGAGGAGAATAGTGCATACCGGCCTTGTGACTGTAGATCATCTTATGAAGTTTGAATCGGGTGGCACAAATTTCATAGATGAGGTTTACGTCCTTGATGTCGTAGCATATTTGATTATCAAGGACACGGGCAGAGTTGATAATTCTAGTTTGCATAGTTAGCCGGACCCTTATAATAAACAATAATGACATTGGACGAACCGCATTAATGCAATATTCATCTTGTCACCCACCATGTGGGAATCCCGTGGAATATAGTCAAACCTAGAGCCAAATGGTTAGCTTGATGAAATCTTCATAAGGACTCAGGTCACTCACTTGTCAACGTCCAGACCGTTGCGCCTGTTGGCGACAATGTCAAACAAGAAGACTTTCTCGTCCGGGCTAGGCAATAATCAAACGTACATACAACACACTCTCCCGCAGATGAATATTTACTTACGAACATTGGCTCGGATCGCCAAAAATGAGAGCTTTGATAAAGGCGTCGTCTTGAGGCTTCAAGGGTATCTCATTTTCCTTAACCAGAGCATCGAACATCATAATAGACGCGTCTTCGTGCTTCCATGACTTCCCGGGCCTAGTAATCATCGATTTGGGGGTAAATCATGGTGCCGAATACGTCGGGAAGAAGGAAATACGCACATTGCTTTGGGGATGAATAGCCCATCCCACACATGGCTCCACGGCCCGTGTCCGAGGTCGTGGCAGAGGCCCGCTATCTCCACACACTCAACGTCACGGTCCGTAATATCGAGTTCTGGTTGGTTGGTCTTCAAATGTGTGGCCATGGACCGAGCGAGGTAGGCGACTCCTATATAATGAATATGATAGGCAGTTACCATTGAGTTCTGAATCAAGGCGTACCTATGCAGTGTTCAAAACGACTATGAGAAGCCCCTAACCAGACGTAGTACGACGTTCCGAGCTGCTTGATATTGCGTAACCGTTGAAATTGTTTCCTGTGGACGTTCCAGCCCAGAACAACCTCAAGGCAAACATACACGTACGTGTCGATAAACATACAAAGGCGAGGAGACAATGGAACTGTAAAACGACTTGAGAAAATTCACCGCATTCTAAATGTAAATCATACTCATGTCGTGTACGGGATCTTTCACCGATCGTGCAGCGACGACCACGCCTTTCCTGTTTGTCACTTCGACCACGTCACTATCGTTCTCGTTCTTGTTATATACCGACATTTAAGGGTTTGGGGTCGTTGGCAGCGGAAGAAACGAGCATGCAGTGAGTGGAACGCTTCCAAAAGATTCAATAGCGGAGGTCGGAAACTATGTGCACCGCCACCAGGCTAATCCGGAAATATGATAAGATCGCATGAGATAAGGTGTAAAATCACTTTCTGGGACTTCTTGTCCCTTTGACAGTAGTTAGCCGATGAGTCTGTACCTCTGTCAGTATCTACTACTTATCAACTCTATGCCATACAGACCGAAATCTTGACTGATGTCCCATTGGCAGGCAATTTTGGCAACACTTGCCCACTGCGCTTCGTGTGTTACCTAATACAATAGTTGCGGTGCGTACAATGTTTCGATCTCCGTGCTTCGTTCTTCCTTTCTCTAATGGCTGTTTTGTGAATATGACGCCTCTACTTTGTAATGTTGCGCTGTAAGTCGCCAGATATATTGACGACTTCTTGACGACCCGACGGACACCTAAAGTTATGCGACCTCTAACAAAAACAGTGACAAAAAGCTCATTCCAGCCATATGGCTCCCGACGTCAGGCGTCAGGCATAGACATCATTAGGAAGCTTCCGAAGTGCATCTCGTGGCTGTAGAGCGCAACCAAAACGGTCTCTTATTGTTCTGTGTCAGCAAATGGGGACGCGCTTATTGTCTCTTTTGTGATGTGACTCGTGTGTTCTAGCGTTCTAATTGTCATCTTTGTATACTAAAGCGCTCCGCTGTGGGTCCATCTCCTCGATACCGCGCTCTTATTGATACCTCCTCATCCTTATTCTGCATCGCCTGCTGGTTCAGGGAAGCTACAAGACAATCGATTCCGCAGCGTTTCTAGTTATTATTTTTGCCACTACATACCCTATATAATTAATCTACTTCATACGCACCATGAATCTCCATACCAACTGTGTGTCCAAGCGCTTATTGCCCGTACGTATCGTTCGAATCGTTAGCTGGATACGACTAACGCTTCTGCTCTGCGTCTAGATACACCCTCTCCCCCCCGCCGGTCGGATACCACTACACGGTGCATTCAGAACAGCTAGATTTCGTCAAAGACCGAATCCAATCATGTCTACTCGCCCCACCGTTCGTAGGCCCTTGCCTGTCTCCAAGATTACTGTTCCTCGCTGGAACAACAACTCGTCTCAGGAGACTCCCCCATCTTCCTCTGGAAGCACTCCTTCGCTGCATTTCTCCTATCCGACTTACGTGGAAATCATCGACAAAGCTATCACATCCACAGAAGACCGTATAAATTCTGAATTCGCGAATCTTCGCGTCTCGTGTTCTCGAGCACTCGTGGCTCAACAGCTGCGAGCAGAGCAACTGCGTGCGGAGTCCATCGCCTACAAGAGGGAGCGGGATTTCGCATGGGCGAAGGTTCAATCACTTATGGCCGAAGGCGTCCAAATTGATCACAGTAGACGCCGTTCTAAATCTTGTGGTCCTCTGTCACGTACTCGATCTCCTAGAGCTTCCGCAAAGCCATCCCGCTCAGCCTCACCTCACGTCTCCTCGCAACCTTTGCGCCCTTCAGCGTCGTCCTCAGCTTCTTCGGTCCAGATCAAGACAGAGGAGGTGCCTATATCCTTGACGAGTTCACCTGTCACTTCACCCATCTCGCCCACGGAGACTTTGGTTGGGGACGATTGTTGGACATCTCTCCTTCCAGACCCATATCTGAGTTATCCATCGCCCGCCTCAACATCTGTCATCACTTTGCCTCTTCTCAGGCGCTGCAACAGTAACTCTGCCGTGACGAAGGCGAATCTGGCGGCGTTGAAGGTGAATCCCTTTCGATGGATCGAGCTCCCCCAGAAGAAAGGGATACCGACAACAAGGGTGGAGGCGGGGCGATCGGACCCACTGAACGGCGAGCACTTGTCTGTTATTTTCAAGGCGCATCATGATAAACACATTTGTCGAATGTGCATGTACGTACAGTTCTCGCTGACATCCTTGCAGAAAACTAACTAACTAACTCCCAGTCTTCAACGAAAGAAGCTCGACAAGGAAAACCAGGCCGTCTTCAAGGTCGCTTCTTTCGACATGCATGCGAACATGGTGGATAGGTACAATCATTGCCTCAGCTTTCACCCAAAGGAATCCGCAGAAATGGTGAAAGTCCCACGGTCGACCTTACTCGAAATGCAAAAGGGATTCGCAAGAACCGAACGGGATGAAGACTTCGAGTCGTATTGTACACATGTTGACTCTTGACTCTCATATATACCCACTTGTGCATGTACTTTACTCTCGTTCCATCTAACACACCGGTACCATCTATCATCTGTACAGTACTCGCATTACCCTTACTCTTATGCCAGAGAATTTAGGTCTTATAATTATGCCATATATATCAAATATGTCTATGCAACATGGTCAGCTGCCACCTTATGCGTTATGTCTATCGCAAGCAATCGACCTTGCTGACTGATGTGGCACGCTGGCGCGACGCGCCCACCAATGACCACCTGATGGTGACTGAACCTTCCAAGCGTATGACAGATACAAGTGCCTGCATCAAGCGGGATGTTTTCTAGTTAGACCGATGAACCATCTTTGGGTACCTGTCAGTCAGCACACTACTCGAACGCGTCTCCGACCTTCCCCTAGAATTTCGGAACTCGATGTCTAGCACGCATCAAGAAGAATTTTGTGGGGGGAAATACAATCGATTCGTATCTCACTCCTAGATGGAAGAGCTATGAGAACAGAAAATAAGCCGCTCTACCGCAGCTCTGGAAATGAGCAGCTATCTCTCAGCCTTCACATTTACTATCGGCCGTCTAATAGACGAACAAGATGCCCAGGATGCCTACTCGTACTACCGATTTCACTCTAGATACAGCGAAACAGTGAAGGAGGTGCTTGAACGCCTTTTGAATCCAAATGCGGAGTTGCGGTCAGAGCGAAGCGACACTCGGTGAGAGGTTGAGAGATTCAAGAAAGTTAGAATCAAAGAAAAGGAAAAGTTGCGGTTAGAAATTAAGGAGAAGGACAAGATTGTTCAGGAGACACTGGCAACAAGTTCAATGAAGTTGACAGGCACTTGGATATCAAGATGAACAGATTAATTGAAGAAGCTCGAGGCATTATGAGGTTGGAGGCTGAGGGCGGCATCATTGCACGAACTCGAACGCTGGCGAAATCTTGGTGGGAAAAAGGAGCAGCCTCAGGTAATGTAAAAAGGTCTATGTTTTCCCACGAGTGGCCTTATCTTCAGCTCCGACCAGCTACTTCGACTGATACAGGAGCAGACCTCGGGCATATGGACACGGACGTAGCTCTGGAAAACAAACGCCTTCAACTACTGTCATGGTGAAAGATCGAGAAGTATTGAGGCTTTTAGCTCACCAAGTGGGGAACTCAGGCCGAGGTAAAGAATGACCGGTCGGATCCATTCTGTGATAACCCCTTCTTCCCCTTCCATACTCATCGGGCGTATCTCTACAGGCGCAGCAATGTGAAGAAGGGACGTACTTATCTAGTGTTCCCTGATGAGGCTTGGATGAGGGAATATTCGTAGTAAGTATCTGTAAGTTCTCCTCATCACATCCGTTTAGTGGTCAATCGTCGTTGAAAATCTGTATGATTGTGGTTTCTAAGTATGGTATGTATTGCTCTGACAAATTATATCCCTATCTGACGTCAGGCACTGCCTCAGGTCATTCGATATAAGATGTGAGTTGTGATGAAGGGATTCAACCCTCTTGCTACGCCATGGATGCTCTAACGAAACAGATCGAATCCCTTGTCTACCTTGGATTGTCAACTGGCCCTCTCAGGGCTCTAGTTCCTCTCTCTGTAGCTGCGATCGTTATTTCCCAACTACTCCGAGTACGCTTGAAAAAACGTCGTACGACCCGACTGAACGGTCCACAAAGCAAAAGTTCTATCTTCGGCCTCACGCGAGAACTGTTCGACCTTCCAGACATAGGCATCGTCTACGAAGAATTTGAGGAGAAATACGGCCCTGTCTTTGCGGTACCTGGAACAATGGGCTCTGATGCTGTCGTTTTGTGTGACCCTAAGGCTGTGGCCCATCTTTTCTCTAAGGATACGTTTACGTATCAGCAGACACCTAATACCAGAAACGTTCTTGCACTAGTAAGAGTCTCAAATCATTTAGGATATCAAATGACATGGAGCTCATCTCTCAGCTTGGCCATCATTTACTCTGGGCAGAGGGTGAGACGCATAAAAGGTTAGTTAATTTTAGATTTGATGCGAAGCTCTCTCGAATGCTTGTCTTGTATACTGTCTTAGGCAACGTCGTGCCCTTTCGTTTGCATTCAGCAACGCGGCGATCCGCCGATTGACGCCTGTTTTCTATGACTCAGTGTACAAGGTATGCTCTTATGGTCTAATCTTTTCGATTGTCGAACCCTTTTTAGTTGAAAGAAATCTGGGAGTCCTCTTTCCAAAATTCCTCGAATGATAGCATCGTTTTCGAGGTACAAGAATGGTAATCAGTCAGTTTCAAATTTGCGGTTCTACAGCTCACCATTGTCCCATAGTATGAATCATATTTCGTATGTATTTCAGATTCAAACATGAAGTTTGAAGCTCCGGGCCCTTACATTTTTGACCTTTCAGACTGGATAGTATCGGCATCGGTGGATTTGGGCATGACTTTGGCTCACTCAAAGGCAACAAGTCCCCGATAGTGGATGCATTTGATTCATTTGGCGCTACAAAACCCAGTATGGCATCAATATTTATCTTCCTCCTGAGTCCAGCACTTCCCCTATTGTTTAAACTACCCCACAAGCGCAACAAGATGTTTAAAGCAATCCCCGACAGCATTGGGGATATTGCAAATGACCTCCTCGAACGAGCCAGGACAGAAAAAGCAGCGAATGTTTCCGAAAGTAATGCTGACAAGTCAATTATTGGAACGCTCAGTATGTCCCAAATTCCTTCTGTGTCGTCACCATACTCAAATTTCGAATAAAGTTAGGTCAGAGACCGCTAGCTCTAATCATTTGTCTCTTGAGGAAATCAAGGCCCAAGTGCGTATTCTCAGCATGCTTTGATGCTCCTTTTCTGATTATACACATTATTTTTAGATGGTACGTCATTGGATTGCTCTCTTGTACGATAGCTGACGTCCGCAGAATCTCCTTATTATGGCGGGATACGAAACAACTTCATGTACCTCAATTTCTCAATGTGTCTGCTCTGATATCATATGATACTGATCTGTTGCCGTGCGGCACCTTATAGTCAGCCTGACGGTTTGCCATTTTCTTTCTGTTAATGAATTCTTTGTTACAACTCCTTTCCAGTGGGCCTTGATCGAATTATCTCGAAATCCCGAAATACAGGAGAAGCTTCGAGAGGAACTTAGACAATTCACTGATCGGGATCCATCTTACGATGAGTTAACAAACGGCTTGCCATATCTTAATGCCGTCGTTCTCGAGACTCTGCGTTTACACCCAGCATTGCTCGAAGCAAATCGAATGGTTTGTCTTCCAAATTATGACTCAGTATGATCTATTCTTGACACTCATTCTGTTTAAGGCTGAAGAAGACGACGTTATTCCCCTCACCGAGTCTATAACAGATGCAGATGGCAATGTCATCGACAAGATATACATCGCCAAAGGGACTACCGTCCGTGTGCCCGTCATGTGTCTCAACAGGTCTGAGTTTCTCTGGGGTGGAAATTCCAAGGCCTTTTTACCCAGCCGTTGGTTGGATGACGATGTTAGTAAACAAAAGGCAGCCCAGATACAGGCCCAACATCACATCCTTACTTTCTATGACGGTCCGCGGACTTGTCTTGGAAGAGGGTTCGCCTCAACAGAATTCAAGGTATACCTTTTTCTCGTAGTACGCCTGACGGACTATGGAACGCTTAGCTTTCTCTATTCACAGGCCGTGCTCTCGGTGCTGATACGTAACTTTTCTTTCAAGCTGCCAGACGGTCCTGCAACAGAAATAGAGAATCATAAGGCCATTGTAACACGTCCGAAAGTTGCTGGTCAAGACGGAGCAAAAATACCACTCATTGTGAGGAGAGTCGATTGAACGGCGTCAACACACTGGCACCCTACCCGTCTGTAGCATATCCCCACTCTATCCTTGTCATATTACACTCTAGTGTTAGAGACGTTTTTTACTTTTTTGTGCAGCAACAAGACTTGGATTTGAGATGATTTGAAGGCCAATGAAATCAGTATCATCCGTTTTATTGGTGAGGAATTCTTCATTAGCCGCAAGGGGTGAAATTGAAATCAGAGTACTTCTTCTGTAATTTTTGTCGTTCAGGTTGACGTGGTTAGTAGAATATTGAAATACCAATATCAACCCAGTGACAGGAATAGGAAAAATATTCCCATTAATAAGAGTCCAGAATACTTGAAATAAAGCAATCAGCAATCGAGGATACATCCATGCCTGGAAAACCGATCTACAATAAGGGATAGCTGTCATTCTAGACAATCGGCCACAGGAAGATGATCAATGAACTCTCTTCGCGTTCGCAAAAACTGTTCAAGCGTAAAAATCAAAATTGAAGCCGTCCAAAGCGAAATGAAGACCAACAAGGCAATCAGACTGACATATGTTGTGTTCAACTTGTGAAGCCTAATGCTCGTCCTGGAAGCGTCAGGTACCTAAGAATACATGGACTTGTATCAACAACAATCTTCTATCAATTACATGGCAGATGTTATCGAAGCCCCTCTATCCATCGAGACAGGTTAATAAAAACTGGTACTACACGCTTTGTACTTGATTTTTTCTTCGTACGAGAACGTACATAGTTACCGATCAGCAGTGCGCATGCTAGCGCTTGACAGAGTAGGAAATGAGGAACAAAAATGAACCGAACATCGTTAAAGCCTCGCTTGCATCGTGTCCTCTGTGGACATTGTATCCTCTGCCAAAGGGTAAGTGAGATATCCGAGTTCTGTTCCTATTTGGTCTCCAACAACGCCGTAGAACGTACTACGATCGTACTGTTCCAACGGAAAATTTTTCATAAGGCGGTACGGTAGATCAGGCTTCGAAAATGTATCAGATCTGGAGCGCAAATCATCAGCTGCAGAGCATCTAACTCACGTTCGAAATGAAGTATCGACCAAACGCAATGAGCTCCCCCCGTTCTTCGGCAGCTTTCATAGCAGTCTCGCGTGTATATCCTCCAGCTGACATCACCAAACCTGGAGCCCATATGGCACGAATAAAATCGCACGATTCATGCGCTTCGTAGTCTCGGTCCATGTTCCCAAGGATTCTAGGCTCGATGAGATGCAGATACGCCAAGTCAGCGTGACGAGCTTTCAATTCCGACACAAAGTATGAGAATTGGGCTGTTGGATCTTCCATGCACATATCTGTGGATGGGAAGTGTCAGAAGGGTTATTCCAGTAAGGACGTGAGAAGGTGATATAACCATTCCAAGGACACCATGGACTCAATCGGACAGCCGTTCTCTCCGCGCCGACTTCTCTCACAACGGCATCAATGACGTCAAGGCCAAACTTGCTACGAGCCTCGATACTTCCCCCGTATTCGTCAGATCGCCGATTACTCCCACTTTGAATGAACTGGTCGACAAGATACCCATTGGCACAGTGGATTTCAACACCGTCAAAACCGGCATCCATAACGGCGTTTTTTGCAGCCTGTGCATATAGATCTACGTACTCTTTAACCTCGTCCGTAGTCAGCTCACGAGGAGGCGGAGAGGATTTCGATGACAAAGGTATGGACGATGGAGCGACGTAAGGATATCCTTCGGACGCGAGAATATCAAATGATGCAGTACGCCCCATAGCCCAGAGTTGCATGAATATGTAGCACCCATTAGCATGTACCTGGTCAGTAATCTGATATATCAATCAGAATTCAGATTGTCAGTGTAGGCATAAACGAGACGGGATAAGAAATACTGCACCTCCTTCCAGTCCATTGCTTGCTCATGGCTCCAAATTCCCGGAGCGTTGTAGTTTCCCCCTGCCTGAGGAGCAATGACAGCAGCCTCAGAGATGAGGAGTGTACCTGGAGTGGAGCTACGCTGCGCATAGTACTCTTTCATGAGATGAACAATGGGTACATGGAATTTAGATGCTCGATATCTTGTCAAGGGTGCAAGAACAACACGGTGGTGGAGTGTCATTGACCCAACTTGGAGGGGCTGGAACAGAAGCGGAACGTTGGACGTTATCATTTTTGGTGCAGGGAATCTGAAGGTGTCTGCTTTTAAGGTAACGGTAGAAGTAATCTGGCCATAATAGCCCAGGGTAGCGTAATCGTTCCGGAGTAAGATTGCCGAGGGTATTACAACAATGAAGGAAGTTCAAGGAACACCGTTCCGGTAAAGAACCAAAGGGAATATCTTGTGTGTGAAACATATGTATGTACATACATACTTCCATTTTATCGGAATGGCAACTCTCCAGATCCTAAAAATCATCAGAACCATAAGCCCTTAAGGTCTGAAGGACAGTTGTACATATCTTGAAAATCCCTGAAAGGAACCGGAAATTGGGATCTCGTTGTTGAACCGGATGGTTCCGAGTCGGAATTACTCGTCATGAGCGTTGTGAATGATACTAACCTTGACAAACGCACAATACATAACGTAAAGGAAAGGCAAACCTAAGCTTGGGATTCCCGAGGCCCCTATGCGTAGTTGTTGGGTGCTGATGTATGTGACGTCAACTTACTTCGCATGTAGGTAGTCCGATAGGATTGAGTTGTAATTTGATGGCGCGTGCGTAACTTACATGTCAATATGGCTGAGTTGAGGGTGCCGCACATGTACATAGTACAAATCTAGCGATTATACACCCCGTCGAGAAATGATAGGACTCTGACCCTGTAAATGTTGCTTTCAGATCTTGCATCGTTGACCACAACTGCTAACTGTTTGAGACAAGCGCTGTATCACATCCTGGTAAAGACAGGGGCCAAGCTACCGAAGAGGGTGGCACGGTGACAGCCTGGGATTCGGGAAGGCTCCAAATGCTCCAACCTTCTGGATGAGATGAGGTAAATGTGCTACTCCTACTTCGGATCTTGGTAGCAGACTCGCTTGTAGGGCTGCTTGAACGGGGAACAGAAACAGGGGTTGTTATGGTCTAGCGAATCAGATCAGATAAGCCCGTGACGTCGAAGAAAGTAGAGCCGCGGCACAATCTACTTTCGTCTTGAATATCGACCGGACGTCACATTACTGCTATATCTGAAGAAGTTGGCATGTCAGGTCAAAAGGTTATTAGTATGTATGTAGTAGTGACGATAAAAAGAAACAAACGCCATCCGCCATCCAGGGAAAAGGGGCCCTTGCAAGGGAAATGTCGGGAATTTAAGCCGAGCCCGAAATGCGCATTTTAGGGTTGGTTAGTTTTGTATAGGCCGTAAAATGGACAGAAAATCTTGCCTCGAGGTAATCTCCTGGCCGAACACTTCAAGGGGCCCCGAGAACCCATGATTTGACCCTGAATGCACTTTGTACCCCAATTTTGTTGCAGAAACTGCCGATCCCGCGGTTTTGATTCTTGAAGTGCTATGTAGTAAGGTCCCGAGTAATCGATGATTCGGATGTTTACACCCGATGGATGAGCACCTGCGAATAATCATTTTTCGTTATGGGCGTGTATGTAGGTATAGATCTTACACTTCTCCGCATACGCGAGGGGTACGGCTTTCGCTCTTTTCTATACCCCTAGATACCATAGATGTATGTGGTGAGTGTACCATGGCGCTACGCGCCGCAACACAATATTTGATCCAAAGAGAGAATTTTAGCACCATCTTGCACTCCAAGGAGTGGTTCAAAGTTTCCGAGTCCACGTAGACGTAAGGTGTTGGTTACTCGTAGCTCAGCGCTCAGCGCTCAGCAGAGATACTGAATAATTGATATGCAAGGCCAGGGCCCCACTCAGTACTCAGATACACAGAGAAATCAGGGTTTCTCGAGACTTCATGAAAGGCCAACTTCACAGGGCTCTCGGAGAGAAGAAGGCAAAAGAGATTTAGCGAGCAGACAAGTCAGTAAAGGGAGACTTGAACTTGAAGATCGAATCAATCTTATTGACTGTGTGTCACGTGCATTTTTTTTCAGTCACAACTCTTACTGAACCTACTACTCTCTATGAAGCCATCCGCAAGGAAAATGCGATAAAGCGTTATTACTGCCATGCCTACTACCACTGCTCAGCTCTCGCGGCCTTCAGCCGCAAAACGACTAAAAACTGACCATACGCGTGTCTTTTCAAGTGTGGAAGACATTAGCTCGCTATTACGCTCTCAAAATCCTGAGAATATCATTCCTGGTCAGTACAACCCATTTTTTGGCAAGGTTCTCGACTCGTTAATAGTTTTGTATCAGATCTAACAGCCTTGCGCAACCAATTATCAATCCGGCCGGGGGAGGATGGGATCTCGCCGCAGGATCCTAGACTTGTACTCATTCAGCGTTGGTTGGAACATACGCCTGGGGCACATGATGTATTCAGCTTATGGGACAGCCAAACACAAGTATGTATTGTATTCTTTTCTGTATAGGATTGAGTTCAGCTTAGTTTTTTTTTCTTACTTCCAGCGTCAAAATGCCGTTCTCGCACTGGTCGTATCTATTTTGTCGTCTCTATTGACGCTTACGTCGTCTCATTACACGTATCAAGCTCTCGGACACCCTATCATAAAAACGATCCTCACACCGACCTACACACGACGGCTTAACTCGTATCTCGGTGGGGGACAAGCGGAATTGATTCTTATTACATTGAAGCTTTTCAACGCGATGTCGTCGTTTTCGGGTGCTAGGGAGAGGAAAGCGGTACTGGAGGCTTTCGGTTGGGAGCTCAAGGTATGGTAGAGATATATCTATTCATTCTTCGTGCATTAACTGACGCGTGTAGTCTAGTCTCTTCCTAAACTTTTAACTATGCGTCGTCGCAAATCGTCATCCGATACCTCCGACGCCCTCCTAAAACCAGGTGAGTGTCCCAATTTATACATATCCCTATTCTCCTTGGCTCATCCACGGCCAGACATTCGAACACTCTACATTTTGTTCATCCTCTCATTCGTGAGTTCCGACAACCCGACCCAAATCAAAGCTACATTCATCTCACAACATCGCGAAATATTCCTCTCCATCTTCAAAGGCCTGATACAAGACCCGTATCCCGTCATCCGAAGAGTTCTCGAATTGTCCTGGGCAGGAGTATGCTCTGACCCTAAAATCAAACGGACGTTGAAGATTAATGTTTTTAATGAGATTACTATTTCTCATGTACGTTTCTTCCGCTCTTGCGTGAAGTCGTTTTTTTTTCTGACGCGCGTGGATCTCAGCTGATAAAACTGTACGATCGTAACGTCCCCGAGAACGACGACACGGACACCCCAGCTGACCTCGTGCACCACTTCTTACTCGCCATCTGCACCCGCCCCGGGACAGGAATATGTTTCAAAGACCGCGGTTGGTATCCACGCGAGTCTGAAGACGGCGAAGACGACGAACCCTCCCCAGCCCGAGGAGGAAACAAGAAAATATACAACAGGATCCTAGCGAACGTACTGAAGACTCTCAAAGTCAACGAGGACCTCCGTCAACAAGAACTCGCTCTTAAAATCCTGCAAGCGTGTCCCGAACTCGTAGCCGGGTACTGGTCATCCGCATCTCTCACCCTCGAACCGCGTCTTTCATCTAAATGGATCGCCAACATCTCATTCATCTCCTCCGTCCTCTCCCAGCCCGTCCCTACATCCTCGTTCCACATCCCCTCCGCATCCGCATCCGCATCCACATCCTCACCTCTCTACAACCCCACCCCACCCCCGCTCTCCACCATCATTGAGAACATCATCCCCTCGCTCAACACCAAAGCCCACTTTACCCGTGGCCTCCAAGCACCCAGTGGACTCGTCCAGCATTGTACGGCGCTTGCGCTCGCGAGGTGTTTGAGCAAATACGAAGAGGTGTGTGAGGGCCTTAGGAGGGTTGGGGAGGCACTCGGGGAAGAAGGAGAGGGACAGGGGGTGTGGGGGAGGAGAAAGAGGGAGGTGGAGGGGGAGGTGAGGAGGAGGATACCGGATTTCCAGGTTGTCGTTGCGTTTTCGCAGCAGAAGTTCGAGGAGCCTCCGCCTACGAAGCCGGAGCAAGGGGGCTCCGCTGCGTCTGAGTCTGCGTCGAACCCAACGCGCGCGGCGCTACTCTCCGAAAGCGCGCATAGGCTTCTGTGGATGTATCAGAGGTGTCTTCCTGGCGTCGTTGCAGAGGCCCGGTTCGATGTTGCCAAGCTTCTGCAAGGTTTCGGTTTCGGTGCGGAGGGAAAGACGATGCCCGTTGGAGAGGAGGGGGAGGAGATAAGTCCTGCTGCGAGATTACATATCGTACGGCAGTTGCACGTTCTGAGATTGTTGAAGGATAGTGAACAGTTTGGATGGGCTGGGAAGATTGGTATTTGTCAATTCCCTTACTCCTCTCTTCTCTGCTCAACGCGTATTTATGTATGTATATCCACACAGGTTCACCTTCAACCTCGCAGCAGACTTATCTCGCGGTGCTCTTGAACGGATACATTACAACCGACATCCCCACGATTCGTACCGCACTACGCGATCTCCTCGAGCACATCCTCAGATCGAGTATAATGTTCCAGGACTCCCCCGACGAACCTTCCCTGTGGCTTGTCTCTCTCCCCACCTCCCGCAGGGGCCGAGGGACAGAATCTCCCGATGGCGCAGTCTTAACGGACGAAGGCGAAGGTGTAATATCCTTCCTAGACGATTGCGTGCAACGGTGTATGAAGACGCCCTACCGCTACCTCGAAGATCTTCATTCGCTCGCAGCAGATCCCCGTGCCCAAGACGGGGATGCGCATGAGCAGGAGCAACTCCCCAGTCCACTCCTGATGACCGTTCTTGAGCAGCTAGAGATCAAAGTTGTCAAGAAGACGCTCTCCCCGTCTGATGTTCTCGCCGTTGCGTCGTTCGTACGTAAACTCATCTTCCGCCTGTCGGGCCTGCAGCAGGATCTTGGGTTCCTTTGCGCCGTTTTGGATAAATTTGATGAGATGTTGAAGCCCGAGAAACTGTTCGCCGATGATTATCCCGTTATCACTTCTGCGATACGTCGGGAAGTTGGGCTTCTTAGGGTGGCATTGTTGTGCGATGTTGCATCTCCTTCACAGGAGGTCTCGGAAGACGCAAAGGCGTTCTTGGCAGTTATCGAGGAGATGCCGATTCGTATGTGTTTTTCTTTTCTTTTCCGTGGGTTGATGAAGGACTCATCGTTCGCACGCGGGTAGCTTCTACGAAGGAGGCGCGTAGGTCTTTTGCGTACGAACTCGTAGACTGGGTTCGTCTGGTAGAAGGACAATTTGGATCTGCAGAGATTGCGCGCGTGGGGGCGGTTTTGACGGAGCTTCATCCTGATGCTCTTTCCGTGATTCCGGAATATGTATCACCGAGAACAGGGTCCATTTGGGAAGGTCTTGATGTGGTTTATCTCTATCCCGAACTACGAACACAGTGAGTCAATCGTCGTCTTTTTCGTGCACGTTCGTCATTTGCATTTGCAGCCTCCCATTCGATTTCCTGTTTCTCCATGCGGATGCGTTCCACATTGCTGATGGAGCGTCGCGCAAAGTACTTTCGGAGGCATCTTTTGGTTATGAATCCAACCTTGAGGATGCGAAGAAGGCTATTTGTCTTATCGGTCATAGGTTAGCGGATGCTGCTGCGGCTGAGCAGACGAGGGGCTTGTTCTTCTTGCTAGCATCAATTCTGAAGAGAGCATCGGATATTCTGCTGCTTGATGATCTAATGATGCTCAAAGAGGCAGTATTCATCCATTCGAACGCAGTCAAGAAATATCTGGTATCCAGTTCGCTATCGGACGCCGGGCGAGAAGGTATGTCTTCCGATCGAGTTTTTTGATTGATCGATTTAAGTGTTTCTCAAGGCCTTCACCATCTCCTGGGAGAGATCCTGGATCCAACGAATGATCAGGATAGGCAATTGTTGGCTGCTCCTAGCGCACATTGGCTTGGGGTTCTTATGTCAAATACGATCAACGATCTTGCACTGGCATGTAAAAATTTCACAGCGGATTAGGCCATATTAATGACGTTTGTGCAGTTCGTGCTCGCTTCTCCTTGGATCAACTACATCGAACACGACGAACTGTTTTGCCTTCTGGATTCTCTCTCATCCAACTCTCTTTCGGCTGGAACATTTGTAGCCCTTCTGGAATCTGTTCTTGCTGCCATCAAGTTATCGACGACGTCAAAGGCTGATCCTGGCCAAGCATTGATTCAAAGGCTCCCCCTGCTTTTGTCTCTTTACTCGCGGATCTCGTCTCCTGTTCTAGAAGAGTTAATAGCGATCGCCATTCAATCGTCGCTCCCGGCATATCATGATGGTGGGTGGTGTGGAGAGGCGTTCGAAGAAACGAACCTTGTCGATGTTGTAAGGCGCTCAGAGTCACAGTGGTCTCGGCGTCGAGATACCTGGCCCGCCAATTTCTCCATTCAGCCCTTCCTGATCCAGGACTTGTGGACCGCATCGACGGTAGCGATCATATCGGGCCTTCTTTATTCGAGGCATCTCCCACCAGACGACTTCTTGGCTTGGCTCTCGACCGATCATTGTGCCGCGCGTTCCTCAGAACAATTTATTGATGTCCTGCACGCCTTTCTTGATATTAGGTCCTCTCGAGAAGAGGAGCTTGTTAATGATGGTTGGATTACCCACTTTTCGCGGGTTCTCGACGTGGTGCTCGATGATAAAGTTCCTCATTCAGTTCGCTCTAGGGGAAGTGCATGCTTATCATTCATAGCATGTTTAGCGCCTTTAAGGACGGAATTCATCGCAACTCTCGTCCGTACTGTTCAGACGCTTCCTGTCACTAGAATAAAGTTACCATTACTTTCACTTGGATGTTCCCTGCATGCACGTCTTCCTCGACTGACTGGAGAACATACAACGGAACTTGTCAATCATGGTATACAATGGGCTGTCCGATACTTTGCTGAGGAGGAAGATCCTCTGTTGAACAGGGCGCTAAATGATCTGAGTATGTCATGCTTTCTCATGACCACCTCTCAAACTTACCTCTATATAGTCTCGCTCGTACATGTCGCGTCGGGGATCAAGCCTCACCTCGTGGAAACCACTCTGGGCGTTGTAATTCAAACTCAACTCTCTCGGCCAGTAGCTATCGAGCTCGTCACCGCCCTGATATCCCGTGTTCATCTCAAGGTAAGGTCGTTAGTCTGGTATTGTGCTGTTACTAACCTTCATCTTAGCCTGTAGTCGTCAACCGCCATCTCCAGGGTATCCTGCAACATGCCAACTTCTTCAAATTCACGGGTCATGTGTCGTCCGATGCAGCTTCACCGCGAGATGCTATTGTCCGGTTGTTGTACACCCTTTTCAATCTTCATCCGACCAACACATGCCAGGCGACGCACGTCGAACCTCTGGTTAAAGTTTACAGTGGGACGTTATCGAAGGCTGACGGCCTAATTCTGTCCATCTTCCGCCTTTTTGAGTCCGAGCGCAAGGTTTCGATGTCATCACTTCTCTGCAGATGGTCGCCAACACCCAATCTACTCTCCTCGACGTCATTGGAGGCGATTCAGGGTCTCGATGCCATCTTGTTACTTCGAACATACCTTAATTTCCCTTCGTGGCGGAATCTCGATCATCTCACGACGGAGAAAGCTTCTTCCCACGAAGCGCAGCTTTATGATCCTGTCTTTCTGATGTTACTTTTCGCTCAGATGCTCGCGGAGAGACCTCCAGAATCTGCATTTACCTGGGTTGAGGTTTTTAGAACGAACATCGCAAGCCTATGCATTCGAGCGCTGTCATCCAAGCATGGAACGATCCGGGATATCGCCCTCTGTCAGCTGGCAGGATTGTGGCAATACCTTGAGGTTCGTGATCATTATTGTCTTTCAATGAACTTGACACTCAATCCTTGAAAGAATGCCGATCTGCAAGAGCGTCCCCACGTCCTACATATCCTAACAGTACTAAAGGATGTGCTCCCTGCCCCGTCTAACGAATTTCCACGAAGGCTTCCATCCCATACAACACTTCTCCTCTCGCACTCACTTCGAAGCATATTTTACCCCTCGAACTTTATATATCCCATTACAGCACGATTTCTCCTGCAACGTCCAGAGCTCGATACAAATGATGTACCGTTACTCTACACGATGCTCTATAGTAGCTCCGATGACTGGAAGAAAGAGCGTGGGTGGATGGTCCGCTTTCTATCGGACGGCATGATGAGCACGGATGACTGGAAGGTCCTTAAAGGACGGCATACTTGGGACCTCCTGGCTAGTTTGTTTCAAAGTTCGGAAGACGACCGCGCTCTACGTGCTGGCATCCTTGAGGTGCGTGATCTTATTCGATATACAGAGGCGGTTTATCAATCCTTCAACAGGTCCTTGCCAATCTCACGTGCAATGTTCAAGCTACAGCATCACTGCTTTTGAAGTCAGGACTCTTGTCATGGATCGAGATTCAGTTGATGACGTTCAAGGATGCTAACGGTGTCGAATGGGTCAAGATTCTAGATAATATCATGATTATTGTAGACCCCGGGAAACTAGAAACGTCGACTGGCGGTGAATGGCGTGCAGTGATTTGTCGTTGTCTTCTGATCTTGCTGGATGATACAAAGTTTTGTGGGTTGGCCTTCCCTTGCCCGTATGTACTGATCATCTTATCTGATCCGCATGATTCCTAGCCCATGACCCAACCGCTGTTCCGTTTGCCATTCAAGCGGCCCTACGGCTGAGTCACCTACCAGGGTCCCGAGTAGCACGTTTGCCTCATCTAATTCAGAAACTTGTGGAGTGCTTGAAGGCTTTGGAAGCTTCAGTTACCGTGCCACCTGCTTCGATTCTCTCACTTCCTCTTGAACTTGACCCTTATCCTCGTCGCCTCTACCGCTCTCACGATATACACGAAACAACAAACCGTTTTGATTTGCAGGTATGGGGCGAGAGTGTGGAGACGCTTTGGCGTATCTTGATGGCACTGGAGGATGCGGTGGAAACGTGGGGTGCTGTCACGAGTAGGATGCTCGTCTGGAGGGCGATCAGTGGACCCGCTGATGGTGTTCCTGAGTGGAGTAGAACGCAAGTTATTTGTAACATGGTAAAGACGTAGGCTGTACTTTTTGCCTGGTCAACCAAGAGAGCAGGCGCGTGTTGCGCTTCATGGCGTGAAGAAGTGAATTGCCCTGGTGGTGTAAGTTTACGCCGCTGAACTCAGGTTCTGACCTCAAACGGTTATCAGCAGCCGTGCTCGAAAAGTGATCCTGCGAAGCGATACAAGTATTCAAAACACCAACTCCACTCCCTCAGGAATAGAACTTCAATCATTAATCAATCGCTCTGTGCGACACTCATCTCACATCAAAAGAGATTTCGATTTCCAAGAACATATGTATTTACATCGTCCTTCATTCGAGTTCGCAATCTATCATCATCAATTCTGGAAACTACTGCTGATCGGCAGGAAGATTGCTGTACTGTGACACAGATACACTCATTACATGCCTGCTCCAAGTTCCAAGATCGAATGGAACTTACCGCAGGGCACAAGGCGTCCCAGGCCTTGTTCGGGTGGATTTCCTTACGATCAGTACCATCCTCGACACCAGAAGCCATGACAGTAGCAAGTCCGGCTTGCATGTGCCAGAAGATATGGCAGTGGAAGAACCACGGTCCTAAATAGCAGAATCAAGTCACCACTAATTACTTATAGCGCATTTACAAAAGAGGCCAATTACCTGGCTGGTCCGTCCTGAATCGGACAGTAGTGCCCGCAGCTCCAACACCAGCCACCTAAATCGGATAAAAATGTCAAACGGTATGTCCTGGGTGGATAATGAGGTGGGCATACGTCTCGGCGGATGGGGTTTGCGGTATTGACCACGTCAGAGCTGTTGGATTTGACAAGGAAGAAATTGCTCTAAGGGAACGCTTAGTATGCGTACTCGGTCCATGGCAACGAATACAATACGCACTCCGTGAAGATGGAATGCTGTATGTAAAATGACTACTTCAGCCTGTTTTCTGAGTGTAATGGTTCATGATCACTTACGATGAGCTTCGTCATCATCACTATTAAAAAACAGGCTCTCATCAGACCGGCTCGGGATAATCTCATTGGCAATATGGCCTTACTTGGGAGGGAATTCGATTTGAATTACAGAGTTCTCGGGGAGAAGGAAGGTGTTCTCCGTGACAGCGAAATCGTCTGGACTATTAGCACCTTCCAAGATATTGAGGAGGGTTGGCGTATCAGGAGGTAAATATGAAACATTGTTGACGTTCCACTGCGCCTTGCCTGCTGTCTGAATCGATTGAATGAGTTCAACTTGACCCATCGCTCTGCCCTCTCGCGACGATACGTACCACAACGAGGTTGAGGGTGATATTCATATCAGAATCAGGAGCCTGCAGGGATGATCAACGATCGAAAAAATGATATAACCAATCAATGAAGGTACGAACAGCTTCAGCAACGAGGGGCTGATCAAAGAAATAAGCATTCGTCAACCAACCTCGCAACAAATAAATTAATCACTTACACGGAGATTGGCTTCAAGGAGGGCAATAGGGTTGAGCGGGCCAAGATTCATGGGGCCAGGAGGGTCAGCAGCAGGTGCACCGGCATATCTCAAAATAGCACGCGAGAGCGTCGCATTTTCTTATTATATACGTATATGAGTAGACTCGACGATCACAATTGATTGCAAGTACTGACGGTTCAAATTACGTGTAGGATCTCCACCGACGAAAGGCGCGTTAATCCAGTAATTAGCGACCGGTTGGTTTGTTTCAAGCTATTCAAAATTAACATTAATGGAGAATGCTTTGAAAAAAAATGCAAGCAGGACATACGACGACGGAGTAACGTTGACCCGCGAGCATTTCAATTTGGTTCACGACCATTGGGGTGGTAGCGACACCATCAGTCTCGATGATAGCTATTCAAATCACATGAGACAAAATCCAAGGTCGTGGTTAAGAATATCAGTCTCGTACTGAGATCGTGATTATCGACAGACATAGTGAAGACATTACGAGCCGACTGGTTGATAATGCGGAATCGGTAGCGCTTGTTAGGCTCAACGTTCTGAACAAAGAATGGCACTTCTGGTCCGCCCTGGAAGCGTCCGACACCGTTGAAAGTACCAGAGTCAGACACGGGTACAATACCGGTGGCAACATAGCCAGCCAGCAATGCAACGCTTGAGTTGTGCCACCAGTCACCTGATACGGGTAAGAGGGCAAGTAGACGAACTGGGATGACCTAGATACTCACCGACTTGCCAAATCTACCAGTTTGACTCAGTATATGGCATTGGAAAATCAATATCGTTCAAATACATACTGTGTTCTCATCATCAATATCGTATAGATCAGCCTGGGGATCTTCAGGGTCTTAGTGATGGTGGGTGTCATAATCCGGCGTAATATTGTCCACGAAAATTAGAAGCATACCGTAGACAATGAGAGGTCCGCGAAGACCCTAAATAGGAAATATAAGCCATAGTCCAGTTCCGACGTAAGTAATTCGGAGACGAAGAAATGAGCTTACATCGACATACTGAACACTGAGCTGGCTATAGAGGAATCAGTTTCCAAAAATCTCAACTCCAGGGTGGTAGCCCTACCTGTGATACCAGAATGTACCAGTTTGATCATTGATGAGTGGAACTTCGTAAGTGAAGCTAGCACCAGGTCCAACCGGGCAAGTGGTGACGAATGGTGTTCCCTCGTTGAAATTGTTCCTCGTCGAGAAAAAGATTCCATCAAAATCCTTCAGGCATTATAAGCAGGGAGAAATCCGAAATGATCGCAAAGATACCTACCAAACTGGTACTGCGGCGCATCGTCGGATCGGTCTGCGCAGTCCATGTTATTTACATCGTGGTTGGAAAAAGGAACATGATATTTACAAGACGGTTATTCATCGTCACCCGAAGAATGTCGCCCTTAGTAGCAGTAATGAGAGGGCCAGGATACCTGACGACCATAAGCCCTTAAACATTAGACAACAAATTCTGCGAATCTTACTGTCCGTTGGCAGTAACCAGACCTAATAAATAGTCGACTTAGCAAATAATGTGCAAATATACACAACAGCAATACCTACTTCTTTCAAAGCCATCGGGGGCGAGATTGGCATTCTCGATGTTCAGAGTGACGTCCCTGATCCTCCGCGGCCCAATGGCAACGCCACTGACAGGATGAGGTCTGAGAATGGCTAAGAGAGCTGACGTAACTACCAAGAGCTGCATGATGAAATGAGCACTTACGGAGGAGTGAAGAGTTTGGGCTTTTGTACTTCTCTGTTGAACATCTAAATCCGCAAAAGGACCCGGGCCCGTAACACAAGGGTGGGTGCGTGGTAGATTCCGACGCAGGAGAAATGGACGCGGTGAGAGGCATTAAGGCTAACCTGCTTCTTCGGGGCTTCGCCTGGTGGCCATTTCGATAAGTGAAGACTGGGGATTGGACAGGACGAGGAATTCGAAGGGAGTACGCAGTTGCAAACAGTACACACAGACCAAAGACGCGTTTTGTGAGTGGTCAGAACTCGCTCCAGTATTAAACTCGGAAAGATTTATCTTTACGACATCAGTGATCAGAGAAAAAAAAGGGTAACCAGTGTTTTTATACAACCTTTCGCGCCAAATGACCACTAAAATTCAAAGATCGACCTGTGGTATCAAATTCAGGGCGCGGCGATGTTTGATTTTGCTACAAGAGCTTACGGGACCATCGCAATAGTCTGTTCTCAACCTTGACAGCGTAACTTAAGCTCCACGCCGTGAGAACGATAGTCCTTGTGGACTTGGCGGTATATTTTTGGTAGCCACCAACAGTCGACTCCGCCTGACACATGAAAGATACAATTAGTACGAGTTTCGCATGGCTCGTCGCGGGCGCAATGCGTATAATCAGGAGTCGAAAAATTGGGAGGCGGTAGGGCTTCCATTCGAACGTTGCATGAGCGAGAAAACATCATAAATGCTGATGTTCATAGATTTGACCAGCTGTTTTTCACAGAGACGAATTTCTTTTCTGAGTTCTCTTGAAGTCGAAAGCGCGATAGTTATGTGGCAATACATTATGTAGTAACTTAAGGCGCATGATTTGACTTGTTGATCGAATTCAGCCCATCATGACAAGCGTTAAAACGTTCAAGGAAGCTTCGCTTATGCATGTTTTAATCATAACCGTCGAGGGCAAGAGCTCTGAACTTGACTACTTACCATGACTTCATTGAATTCCTCCAATCACCTGATCATGTTCTTAGTTCGAGACAATGACATCGATTCTGAAAGACAGCGGAAATTTTAAGAGTTGTGGGAACATAGCGACCGGGGCACGTTTGTTCCCGGGTGTCGACCACGTGGCACATCAAATTCAAACTCGTCCCCACCCATCCCAGGCGTCCCGGCCCAAACTATGTACATACATAAGTAGTCTTTACCAACGGAACAGACCAGAAACTGTAGCTCTAGAACACTTCCTCTTGGGCTCTTGTCACTTTATCTACGAAGAGCGGATTCAGCAATGCCTTCAATGGCCGCAACAAAGGACAGGTTTTCTATGGGGTCACAAGCAATCTCGAGGCTCTGCTTCTTAAAGTTTAAAGCCCAATTTCGTCCAATTTATCACATCATTCATGAGATGCAGCTTTCAGCCACTGACGCTACTTCCTGAGCTGCTCCGACCAAGCCTCATGACGTCATCAATCGAGCCACTGTTTACGATCGTTACATCCGTAAGAGTCTCTTCAGCTCACCTCTATGGTCAACTTAATGAACAAACAGAGTACACGCCCTTCGTCGAGCGCGGATGGGGAAGAAAGACACCAATTTTCCGTCGTAATTTGGTCGCCGTGCTGATCTCCCTTTTGACATTCTAACGTGCCAAAATCTTTGAGAAGAACCAAGCGTGGACTGCAACGACATTGACAATATGATAGCGTTCAACCTTTGGAGATCTACTCCTTCTTTGATGGTCATCTCAAAAATCCGTTGTACTGACGGCTTGTATCACCCGCCCGTTTCAAAAAACTCATTATACTTTCCATAGATCTTTCCTCAAAGCGATCCTTTGGAAATGACCAACACCTCGTGACGCATTCTGCATACTCCTCCAGTAACTCGGAGTTCCGACGGACCTCACATTGCCTCATACCTAAAGATAATTCGTCTGCACACTGTCAGTGTGATATTTGCTTGAGAACAGCTCGCATTTTGCGCCAATAAACTCACTCCCACGTCTAAACACCACCTTCAATCACGACAGGAGCGAAATCTCCATTAATTTATTAATTCGCACAAATATCAATTGTTGATGCAGCTCTGGGCAAAAACTCCTCCTTTTGCAATTGTATTTCACACACTGACCGTCGTGAACTATCTCAGGACTTCCCGTATTCCAGATGAACAGACATCCGGCTGGGTTGATAGCGATATGCATCATTCAAGATGCTCGTTTCGCCTTATCTGGCGAACATATGACCCTCGGTTCGACACTGTCGGACGGGGCCATTTGCCCTGATCGATAACATCGACGGGTTCCACAGTTGGCCGCAGACGGCTGTGCGGATATAAAGCAACCACTTTCTCTCGCTCTGATACAAACCGGATATATTTTCCCATCCTCCAATCCTCCACAAGACAGAAGCGCAATGTGAGCCATTTTCTGCATTTTCTACCTCACGAGCTTCAATGTGCCTCGTTCTGATGCCGCAATACACACAACACGGCTTAGACTCTATGACAGGTTCCAATCACTTAACCTTGCAAATATACCCAACTGACTCCGGGACGAATACTCTCTCGGTGGAGCATCTTGAGCCAGAATGAACTCTACTTTTTGCTTTTCCTGAACTATATCACAAGTTTGATCTCGAAAGGAGAAGCTTAGACTCCCTGACAAAAGCCCAAGCTTCAATCAGGCAGTCAAGAATTCTGCAAGCACGCAGACGTTTCTCACTCTCTCTGTCTTGGTCTCTCGGATTTGAGTGGCTTCTAACTTAGCTTTCTTCGCGTAAAGTGCTGGAGACGTGAGTATAGAAAATGAGCGATTCATGATCACGCGTGGGATCATACCTGAATTCATGGGTAGTTGGACACCTATTGCAACGAATTTCCACTGGTTGAAAGATGAGAGAACTTCGATGAAAACATGTTCAAGTTTCCAGCCAATCAGATTCATTCGTTTTCGTGCTAAGATACACCACAAACAGGACGAGGTTGACGGCTGTCAAAATATCTTTCGAAGTCTAAAATAAGCTCTCAAGGAATCGTGACCAGTGTGCATAATTATCCTCTTGCAATTCGGCATGGCTGCAGGATGGGCGTCAGGATTCTGCCAGTTTTGAAATTCGCAACGCATAGTTGTATCTTTCGTACATCGATGCATGATCCTCGGACTTTTATATTTTCCCGGGCTTCTTCCAAATTACCATCGAAATTGGCACCTGAGCTCTTTGTAAAATCCATGATTCACTCTTTGAATCAGAAGCAATAGATTTTTTTATGATCGAAATACCTATGTATGCTAAGGATCATTGGGATATGTACGAAAGACACCCACCTCGATACCAACTCGACAGTTGGATATCTTGGAAGTTGGTCGGCCCAGGGCAGTTATATTTTTCCTTTATTCAGCCTGTGTCCTCAGCTTGATTGCTCAATTCTGGCATGTTCTCACCGTAACGTAACCATCTGCTATGTGTTGTAATTACATATTAGTGGATTACAATGCTTTCACAGAAAAATCAACGCTCACGTTGTGCTCACGTACATTGCACGTGTGTACAACCAGTGCAGAGGGAACTTGAATTCGATCTAGATGACACTTGTGGCGTTGTTAGTTCTCAAATTTGACGGTTGGTCATGGAAGAATTCCAAAGATAACCTCCTTTATTTTACCCTTTTCCGAAAATTCACTGGCTATTATCTCATAACACGAATCTTTCCTTCCAGGCCTGCCAAGTTTCTCATGTTTTGCCGTAACTTTGAAGTATTCTTAACTAATCCTGATTCTATCACCACAACACTGGTACTAGTGTTACCAGAACGCGTTTGCCAAGCGATGATGTAAGTAACGACCATTCCAATGGATTGAGTATTTCCAACTTCTCAAGATTTCGTGCGAGCGCTAATCACTGGCAGACCAGAAAAATCAACCATCAACACCTGAAGTGGTCACTTCTTCGATACATAGGCTCCACGCCCGAATAGCTAAACAAATCCAGATTCTCTAGACAATTCGAAAACTAGTAATCACATCTGTTTCTTATCCATTTAAACTTGTTCTTGGAGCAATTATTATTGATTGAAAAACCGATACTTTCCTGCTGGGTAATTCTAACGACGGGTATCATGATTTGTATACGCTTCTGCTACTGTTCCACCGAGGCCGCTTTACTCCAAGCCCGGAGGACAGGTCCATACCTATAGAAAATAAAAGGCGCGGGACAACCAATCACCAAGCAGATCAAAGCGAGGATCGAATTTCCCCAACCTGATGACTGCCGTTACCGGAGAAAGGGTAAAACCAATAGGCCATTAGGACTCACCATAACCGAGTTTCCCATACATTTTATCCGCGAACAATGGAAATCCAAAGCCTGCCAAGGCACGAAAGCTTGTAACTCCCGCGATAGCACTTGCTGCATATAGCGCATAATTGTCCACCTTTGGAAAATTGAGACGAAAGAGTGATATTGACTGTTCTCAAAGGGACGCACAAGATAGGTCTGGATGCAAGTCCAATTCCCACCTGCAATGGGTGGATCAGAAATCTCACGACCTTGGACTGACATCCATTCATCACTTGCCTATCCCAATGAAATAAATGAAGACGCCCAGGTCTTAACTTCGAAGTCAGAGAAATATTAACGTCATACTACAAAATGTTGGACACACCTGGGATCAACCAAAATACCCGAGCCTTTGCAGTCCAACCATAAATAACGAGTCCAATGGGCAATGTCATTGCTGACACCATGAGTAGCGGAAGTCTGTATTCGAAGGCACACTCAGTTTATCGGGAAAGTCGATAATCATTACAAACGAACCTCATCTCAGGCGTTCCAACTCCGCCGTTCTTCGCTTTAAGCTTCAGATAAACGGAATTCAAAACTCGCGAGCCGACCTGTCCACCAACTGAAGCAAAAATTAGCTCCCGCACACATCGGAAAGAAGATAATCTTACAGGTAGATCCGAGTGCAATTGCAAGATAGTGAAGGCCTGCAATACCTGATGTTTCACCATATACATCCGTAAAGACCTGGACGAATGCTGTTAAACAGCTCAGCGTTCGAATTTCCGGTATACGAGAGTGCCTTACTAGTTAGGCTCAAGTAAAGTACGCCATAAAGAATGGCCATGTACAAGGCAAATACTTGAACGATTGGTTCGGTTGCAAGGAAAACAATCGGCTTGACCATTCCCCGTACCATGATAGCGGTCCAATGTCGGTCCGGATTTTCGAAAGAAGATCGAAGCTTCTTGTTTCCAGTCTTCTTGCGCATTGCCCGAGCCTTTCTCTTCAGAAGTTCAGGAGCGTAAGTCTCTCGAAGGAAGATCTAGGGTAGAATGATCAAAATGATTGATCGGGGTCTTGAGAGGAGAAAACTTACAAATCCAGCAATTTGGAGAATGGCGTCTGCGATGCTAACACTCCAGAAGGTCCAGGGCCAGCTAGTGCGCTCGGCTATCCACCCACCCACCAATGGGCCCGTCGAAGGCCCAACAAGTGGTGCCAGAGAGTAGACACTCATGGCCATAGCGCGTTCTTCAGGCGACCATAGGTCACCAACAACCCCACCGCCCAACGATTGAGGTGCAACAC
Organism: Termitomyces sp. K1Aa; assembly: GCA_018221735.1. NCBI lineage: Eukaryota > Fungi > Basidiomycota > Agaricomycetes > Agaricales > Lyophyllaceae > Termitomyces > Termitomyces sp. K1Aa. The sequence goes on from JABAJX010000054.1 coordinate 29,123, forward strand.
CTCCAAAACCTGCGAGGAACCGCAATACAAGTATTTGAGTAGGAGTCTTCGCAAATCCACAGAAAGTGTTGAAAACTTTTGAGCTGTTTCAGAAGAGTAATAGGGAAATACAAGGCTCTCCATACCCAAAAACCAAATATTCGAAACTTGGAGAATGACCAACCGACCATAGAGTTCAGATAATGGCCCCCATATCAAAGGCTATGGCTCTCCATATCAACTGTCATATCAAGTGATTATCACGAATTAGAACTAACCCCAAGAGCGTACGCGAGGACGAAGATCGAAAGTGACATGTTTTCGAGGATAGACCCAGGCAGGATTCCTAGTTCCCTAGAAATTTGTGGCAAAGCTGGAGAGGATATAGACGACCCAACGGGACTATGGAATCGTGTCATTTCTTGTGAGTTCGATGATGGACATGATGAGAACCTTATGAAAGTAAACAGACTAACAACAAGCGTGACCACCCAGCGGCGACGCTTGGTCCAATTTCTTGGGTTGTGCGGATCGTCAGGCCCGTCCCACTCAACGACGTCGTTCGATTCATGTTTATATTCGAAATTGCTAGGCAAAGAAGTGCGCGATTGAGCAGTGGGGCCTGAAGAGTGTTCAGTATGCAGTGTTGATATTTCGGACTCGGTAGAAGCATCCGATTTCACGTTGGTAAATCCTTCGTTGGAGCCTGTAGATATGTGATTAGTCATCGCTAGAGAGTCAAATGGGTCTGACTGGTAGGTGGAGTCGACGACAGATGACGTTGCTCTGGTTGAATTGTGTTGGGAGGTGGTGACATTGAGTTGTGCTGGCCACCCACGGAGCGAATGAAAAAAGAAGATTCAAGTCGTGAAAAATCAGGGCCTTTAGTAACGATGCGGCACTAGTGATTAATCAAAGCTAAACAGATACCCAAGATGGGGACTTCTGGGCTCCTCATGTTGGAACATTTAGAAAGCCAGGCGTGCCGGCCAATTCCAGAATGCAATTGGGGCTCCATAGCGTATCCCAATGAACCGGTTTGCCGTCAACGGTGGTAGCGGAATGCACATATTAGGACGCTGAAAGCTATTTGACACGCTAAAAAGATCCTCGGAGTTCCGACACTCTCCACAAGACACAGCCTATTTTCTTCTGAGAACGTTATACTCATAATCAGTGTGGATCCCACATCGAACTGGGAACTTGTACGTACAGATATAACTGACTCCTTTCATGGATATGAATTCTGCCAAGAAGTTTCGAGGTCTATATCACCCAGAACGAGGGTATCTTGTCATAATCGGTAAGTTCGAATGGCCCAAGATAACGAAACAAGATGCTAGTGGTGTGTATTAATGGAACGCCAGTAAGTCGGCCAGGCGAGATGGCAATGGTTGAAGATAAGCCATGCTCGATGATCTTTGATTGGCTCGTTGATTCCTTTTTTTAGGTTGTGACGAGTGTGCCAAGTGACAGTTCGATTCCTCTTGGCTACCACAAACTTCTCAATATATTCCGGCTAATACGCTCTTCAACTCTTAGCATGCTCGTCAAGAGGGTCGAAATTACTCATGAAGACAGCGTGCGAGCTCTACAAGTACTACCGACACCACTTCAGCTGATCTTGCGACGGCTCCGTTCTCCCGCCGAACAGTTTTCTTGTCAATGCCAATAGGCTTTTCAAAAGACATCATACAGATAGGATCTCTCATCACAGGAAAAATCAACCAAATCTGGAATTGACTCTTTCCATCGACAATTGCTTAGTTCGTCAATAAGACCCGAATGATACCCATCTATCATTGATTGTCTTGCTAAAGACCTCGTCCGGAAAGGGTTCGTCTTTCTCCCAACCTCACTCTTAGGAAAGTACTCGCTGTAGCTATGGATATCAACGTATGCCGTCATGGTTGCTCTCCCATGTAAGCACAGATCGATACTTGTTCGAAGCCCGTACTCTCGGGCGCTCTCATTATCGTGTCAGTATCTTGGCACAATTCCGAATCTATTACAAGAGCTTCAGCGCTAGAAACAGATAGGATGCTCCAGTCACCCGTTAGCCGGGTCTTGGCCTTCTCCTTTGGAACCGAAACCACGCCATCGGAGGATGGGATCGTGCCTGTCCCCGTGCTTGCCTCTTTGTGGTATCTCGTCTCACAACAAACAGCCTTTCATTCGGGCAGGAACGATTCCGGCTTCTCTGCAATACCTGCGATTAGAAAAATATAATATTTCAAGGATCATCTTGGCACATGATTATTTGTTCTGCTTGCCGCCGTGCGGCCTCCAAGATCCCTGTCGATAAGCCACAGATATATTGCGATCTGCGAGCTTATTCTCTTCAAATATGTAGACTTGTGACTGCCGAGATTGATGTACATCTAGCCAGCCACTCAAAAGACTGCCATCACAGTTGGAGACACATAAGAAGGATTTCAACTCTGGAGAGAACATTTCACCCACACGCAGCATACACACGATAGCCGAGAGTGTCTGCATATGGACAAACCTTACTCGCCAATTTGACGGGAGCACTTTCACTGTGGATCTGTGACAACTTCGGAATTGACGGCACAGAGAAGATGGGGATACATTCCACACTGTTACGTGTGACGCTCAGCATGCGCGTAGGTCTACTTTGGGAAGTATTTAAGATGGCTCGGGGCATTCTACATCTGAAGCTTTTTACCCTCCCACTTCATACATCGTTTTGCAATGCCTATGCTGCAAGTCATTTGCTTGTGTGCAATGATTTTCACTATTGACAAGCTGTCTCAGACTGGACCCATCAACGAAATACCTATCTTATCCCGATGTGCCTTTCCCTCCGAACTACGTGCGCCGCTGGCCCACTAGAAGGACTACTCGTGCACCACGATGGTTATCGACAGACCTTCGTGATGGCAACCAGGCGCTCGTTAATCCTATGAGCAATGCCACAAAACTTGAATTGTTTCGGTGGGTCTTTCCTTCCCTCCCCAACGGTCGTAGGGTTAACATCTACTGACCAATCGTCCAGGGAGCTAGTCAAAATCGGGTTTAAGGAGATTGAAGTTGCTTATCCTTCGGCATCAGAGCAAGAATTCCAGTTTGTTCGATCGATCATACAGAATGGAGAAGTCCCTGATGACGTCTCCTTGCAAGTAAGTGAGATATCTCTCACGGCAGCTCATTATTAATCTCTTGTCAGGTTATCACTCCAGCGCGTCCTGATCTGATTGCGAAGTCGATCGAGTCGCTGTCAGGCTGTCGTCACGCAATTATACATCTCTACAATGCCGTCTCCCCGGTCTTCCGTGATGTTGTGTTCCGGAATACGAGAGAACAGACGATTGATCTGACTCTCGGTGCCGTACGTCTCGTGAAAAAGCTAACCGAGGAAGAAACTGCGCGGTCAGGTACACAAGTTTCGTTCGTAGCCAACCGAATGTACATACTAACAATATCTTCAGGGACTCGCTTTACACTCAACTACTGCCTGGAAACTTTCTCCCAGACAGAAGCTGATTTTGCTGTCGAACTTGCGAATCGTGTCCTCGCTGAATGGGGGAAGGCCACACCCGACGACAAGATCATGTTTAACTTAGCTGCCACCGTCGAGTGCGCACCAAGCAACCATTATGCTGATATGGTATACATCTTTCTAGTGTCTTCCAGAAAGAGGCTTATGACACCTAGGTCGAATATTTTAGCAACAATATAAACCAGAGGGACAGCGTAATCCTCAGTATTCATCCTCATAACGATAGAGGTCAGTCCTTTCGTCACTCTACAGTATGTTAAATCACAACTTTATGGCATAGGTACTGCTGTTGCAGCAGCGGAATTGGGGCTTCTCGCCGGCGGTGACCGTATCGAAGGTTGTCTTCTTGGCAACGGTGAACGGACTGGGAATGTAGACTTGATTACACTGGCTCTGAACTTGTACTCGCAAGGGATCTCCCCTGGCTTAGACTTTTCGACCTTAGCCGATACAGTCGCGCTCGTTTGTCGGTGCAACGAGATGCAGATTCCCATTCGTTATCCATACGCTGGTCATCTAGTCTTTACGGCATTCGCTGGCACACATCAGGACGCAATCAAGAAGGGCCTCGACGTTCAGGAGAATCGATGGTCGGAAGTCGATCGCACAGGGAAGGGAGCGAAGTACTGGGCTATGCCATATATTCCCCTTGACCCCAAGGACCTTGGTTATGGCTACGAGAACTTAATCAGGGTTAGCAGCCAAAGTGGTAAAGCGGGGACTGCGTACATGATCAAGCAGACGATGCAGCTCGACCTCCCGCGGCGCATGCAGGTGTCGTTCTATCAAGTCGTCCAAGACGAGAGCGAGCATATCGGGAAAGAGATGACTGCGGCTCTCATCCAATCGGCATTCAAACAGACGTACAGTCTGAGTTCGCATCCCGTAGGAAGACTCTTCCTCAAATCATTCAGCATTTCTCCCCTTTCCCCGACTTCGCGCGAGCCATCCTCTCCCCTTTCCGACTACTCCGATGACAACCAGATACTCACACCTCTCGATGATGACGCTAGCATTTTGCGTTTTGAGGGGGAACTCACAGTAGATGGAACTACTCGCACCATCCGTGGTGATGGCCGCGTCCCCATCTTAGCCCTCCTCGATGCACTACGCTCGGACCTTGGCTTTGAGCTCGCGATCGGCGAGTCGGCGGGTCAGGTCATCAACAAGGACACCCCTGCGCATACTAAATACGTCACTTTCCTTGAGATGTACCTTCCAGGCGCCCCGCCTGCCAAGTCTGGTGTCGGAACGACCTGGGGTGTCGGTGTTTCTTCTGATGTAAGAGCAGCCAAATGTCGTGCCGTCGTCAGTGCCGCCAATGCACTAGCAAGCGATCGGTCATTCTTGCGTCCGAAGAGGATATTTACACCGCGTCCCAAATCTACTACCAGAATAGACTCGAATGACTGGATTCATGAGGTCAAGTTACGCACAGGTGGAGTTACACCATCTTCTGATCGGGAAATCTTTGGTACGCTGAGAAAACAGACTCCAACACAATGATGAGGTACTCGGATTTAGGTTACACTATTTAGTAAACAGATAGCCCTTGATTAACTCGATTGGTTTTAAGTATACCTTTGTAGTCTGTATGGTTCGTATTACCCTCCAATACCCAATATACGTTGCTCTCTCGCGTTCCAACCTTAAACTGTGTCCTTGGTTAGTTTCGCCCCCTCAGTCTGGACTCTAAAATCTTCCCGCGTGGCGCTTTAGTTGCAATTGATCCGACTCTAGCTCTTGATGGGGAAATATGAGAAGTTGTCCCAAAGCATGTGAGGTCTTCACTCAAATGAACTAAGAAGCCGAGAAACGGTTCGGACTGCATTCACTATTTCTTTTCTTGGCTCGGATTGCATTCAATAATTCTTTTCTTGGTCCGCCAAGCGATTCATTGAGAGTCTTTATCAATAACAGTTTTTGTATGACTGTACAGCAGTACTAGTCACGAAATTGACAGGGGCACTTGGCTTGTGCGTACAAAACATACCTGCCTTGATAAAGAAAAATCTGCGCTGACTTGAGCCCACTCCATTGGAAATGAATGGAGACACATTCGTTTATAACGATACCAACTCCTGCCAGCAGCCGTTTCATCATTGTCAGGGTTTCCATTAAGAATTTAAGAAGACAACGTCCCTCTCATAACTCCATCGTGTTATGAGAGAACAAACAGATCACGGAAGTCACGTTTACGAGATCCTTCACTCTTGGCATTCTCAGAAGAAAATCACTTGCGAGCTATCGAAGATCCACTAAATAGCGCATCGGTGATTAGAAGATGGTGTCGAGGCCGAATCAAGGCAATGCCTAATCAGTTTCTTTCTCTTTCTCAGGTATCCGAGTCCCAAGACACTGTTAAAATATACATAGACAATACTGATTTGGACTTGGAGTCGGACACCTTGGAAATGTACAGTTACGGCATGTCCCTTGGCATCATCGTCGTCATTGATATTCTTTTTCCCTGGCACTGCTGCACTTGGCTCTTTGGAGTCACACCTAAGGTATCTTCAGTACTTATTCGTGGTGCTGTCAGTCGTAGACTGTGGACACACGATTAACTTGGTGCATGTTCGTCGTTCAGTTCGAATGTGTCTTCAAATGGGCGTTGGCTGCTGACAAGGACGATGTCAATTGGTGCATGGCATGCCAATCGGTTTGTATCTAAGTTGAGTTTTATGAAGGGTGCGAAGGATATCCTCCGGGAAAACGATGTACTTATGAGCAGAGGAAAGTCTACGTGGCGTACCGGCAGGAGTTCAAGCGATAGGAGACCATTAATAAATGCAACTGTGACTCGACAATATCGGCGTTATTAGCAGTGCCTCGGAATGCCAGAGCGAAGATTGAGAATACATACCTGCCTACTGCACTAAATGAACCCCGGACTCAACAGCAGAATCAGAGCGTTCCGCGGACGAGACCGTCATCCTTCGATTCCGTTTACGCCGCAGAAACATAATCAAAGTCAAAGAGACGCCGCGAAAAGAATAGGTCTGAAGAGTGAACACGACATTGGTCGTCATGCATCATGGCCCATTGATAACATGATACTCAAACACAATTACCGCGCCAACTCCATCTCTGCTTCCCGTAAGTTAAACCTTTACCTTCTGATGTGACACTGGATCTTGTATCCATAGTCGTATATCAGCTTGAATGTCACTGTGGTTATCTGGCGATCATGCATCTTGTTCCCTCAAAAACAATTGGTATAATCGACGAGTGAACCTCGTCCACAAGAGTATTGAAACCGAGCTAGATCTATTTGTTTCAATCGAGAGACTTTTTGGACCAGATCTAGAGCACACGCTGTCATATTGAGTGAATGAGAAAGCCTGTTTCTTGCCACATCATCGGAGTACAAAGCGGGGGGGACGCATGCAGTCTATGCGAGTGGTTCCTCAGAGGCTTAGAATCGATTGAAGTGACAACCGATCTTCAATGACGGTCAAGATGTGAAAACAGAGATATAGAAGAGCGAACGAGTGATTAGTCCAAAAGACCAAGTGATGTATTGCCGAAACTCCCATATCGATGATGGGACGGACGAAAATCGACTCACTTTCTGAAAAGACTACACCGTGCAAGATTAGAGTAGATCATGCCAAGTACCAACAAAGTCTGTTGGTAAAAAAAATGTATGAACGTGATCACTACCAGTCGGGGTCCCGAAAATTGCCGAAATGAAGTTCCGCGGCGGGTTTTCCTTGTGCTTTGCACTTCTTCGCTCACCTTCCAGAATCACAGTACTCATTGCTTGCCCCCTCGAACGAATATGGACAACTCACCCAGCTAAGCCCTACTTATCCGACCACCGTTTAGCTCGGTATTCGCCCTCATCTCGAACGAAGCCTGTCAGAATTGTCGTTGACTTGGCGTTTTCTACACAGTACCCTTCGGTTTTACCCACCTTCTACGCCGTTCTACACCCACCCATACTGGTTCTGTCTCTGTCTCATCATTTTGCCATCAGCGCCAGCATCAATTAGACATGCACATAACATGATCCTCTCCACAGCACCTTTCGTACCGCTGAGTATGGCACTGGGAGAAACTTTGTGCATATCGCGCTTTTTTGAGAGGCTTTTACTCCACTCCTCCTTGGCACATTTTCTAGGTGGGCACCCGCATCTATCGACTACTTTTTCTTGATATACGGCATCTCAGGCTGCTGCTCCCTGGATCAGTTTCTCCTGTACCACCTCTGTCCTGCACACTGGCATCCTATGGGCGCTGATCTACCCGCTATTCTTCTGCTCTAAGATACTCTTGCATCTTCTTCATCTCGATGCTACTCAGTACATCCCTTGCACCGCGCGTACACCATCTTTTTATCGGTCTAACATCTCAGACTACCTGCCCCCTCGGATATCGGTCTTGTGCATTCCAAAAGGGCAGCGAGAAAAGGCTTGCTTTCCAGGTGTTCTCTCTTTGCCTTTGGCTGACGCAAGGTCGACTTGACCTCACGGCTTTTGTGTTCGTTCAGTGTTCATCCAGCATATAGTCAGGTTACTATCAGGGACGAATGCGATTTACATGGAACGACTGACTGCCTAATAAAGTTAGTGCTAGCGTGTTGTTGGGAATTGGTCAATCACGTTGCGTTTTCCGGAAACATTCTGACACTCAAGACAAAGCTTCAAATCTCAACAGAACAAGCCAGAGTGGAGATCTCAGGGTTTACAAGAAGTCGATGATCGACGCACCAATTAAATCCACTGTGGCTCCATTCCTCCTCCTACTGTTCCAACTTGTATGGAGTAGACATTACACTGACGCGCATCGATTCATCGTCAGATTGGTCTTATTTTCTCGCCACGGCGAACATTATGCTTCCAATACACATGGTATCAGGACGGTTGTTCGCTGGTGGATTTAGTGTTGGTGATTACTCGAGAAGTACGTATACATTCTTATCACCTGGAAAGAAGGAGTTGGAATTTCGACATTTGGGCGTGTCTGGAATCGGTATGATAAATTGGACTGAAGGTCGGTGAACGACGATGAAGCACAAATCTCCGGTATTTTAGTCCGGTCACTCAGAAGCGAATTCCCCGTGATCGGTACCGGTAAGTACCGGCGGACCGCGCCACGATCAGATTAAGTATGTACATACATGGAGACCCACTTGCTTTCTCTCGGAAATGTACGGGCGATAAAAGCCATCGAGCACGTCGCCGTCATCCAGTATCTGTATGGCGTCAAAGACTGTACAATATCCTGGAATTATAAGTGTGCCACGTTTCACCACCCTCCTTGTTTCACTGCTGGTGACTCTCAGCTCGGGAACGAACTATGTGAGCGCGTCGAACTCACTATTTCTCCAGCCCTAACATACTTTCTAGGTATACTCGGGTGAGCATCAATACTACAGCAGATACGAGGAAAAGAACATAACAAATCATAGCATACGCCCCCCAACTGGGTGCCCGATTGAACATCTCTCACACACACCTAAACATCGTTGGATCAGCAGGAAACCGTAAGCATACCCCACCAATCCATTTCGCCTGTCACCCTGACGTTCAGTAAGTTGGCGTGTACTGCAGCGGACCAATATGGGGCCGCATCGTCGACGCGCGAGGCCCACGCATTCTAATGGCATCAGCCTTTGTACTTCTTCTCTCAGGCTACTTTGGAATGAAACTCATCTTCGATGGGGGTTTACGCGCCGACTCTACCTCAGGATCCATCTCATTCTTGACGTTTTGCGTTCTCGTCGGGTGTGGGTTTATGACCGGCGCGGGTGGGAACGCGGGGTTAGCGGGTGCGGTTAACTCGACGGCGAAAACGTTTCCGGACAAGGCGGTGAGTCGTACTTGTCACCTATGCCTTTTCTCTTCTACTCAAACCTTGAACTTCAAAAGCGCGCAACATCAACGGGCCTCGTTATATCTGGCTTCGGCCTCTCCGCCTTCCTCTTCTCCACCATCTCTCGCATTGAATTCGCAGGAAATACATCATCATTCCTTGGCCTCCTCGCATTCGGAACTGCAACACCTATGATTGCAGGCTTCGTTTTCGTCAGACCTGTCCCACTTCCTCCCTCTAGCTCTGAGGAAGAAGCCGCACCACGAATAGGGGACCATGAACAAGACGAGGAACAGCCGTTGACCTTGCAGGTGGACGATGGGAACGATCATGACGGGGAGCACAGCGCGCTTTTGCAATTGGATCAGCAGGGTATGGCCGAGGAGTACGTTCGTCTTTTCTTCTTCTCCTACCTCGTCTCCTGATTTCTGGTTTGTAGAACCCCAATACCACAACAGCTCTCCCGACGCGTAGCTCTGAGCCGGGGTCTCGCGCCAAACGTGTACGGTCGCAAACTATGGACAAGTACCGACTTTTGGCTTCTTTTTTGTATTCTCTCTATACGTGTGTCCACCCTGCCCTCTTTCCTACCTCCATTACTCACGCCCTTGTATAGTTTCAGGCACAGGCCTGATGTGTGCGTACCCTTCTTCCCCCCAACAATGCTGACGAACGGTTGAACATGCATCGATAGTTATAAACAACGTCGGGGTAATGTCCCAAGCGCTCTACATCAAATCTGTGCCGACCGAATCCTACGACCCTATAGCCGCCGCACGCTGGCAAGCAGACCAAGTCTCTTCAATAAGCCTATTCAATTTCTCAGGGCGCATCTTTATCGGTTGGTCCCCGTCATCCCCTCATACCCCTTCTTCTCTGCTCACCTGCGCACACCCATCGTAGGCATAGTATCCGACTATACAAAACACCGTCTATCCCTCCCGCGCTCTTCTACCCTCGTCCTCGTCGCATTCCTCTTCTTCCTCTCACAATTCCTAACAGCCCTCGTCATAAACTCCATCTCACACCTCTGGATCGCAAGTGCAACCCTAGGCCTTGCGCACGGGAGTGTATTTTCCTTGTTACCGAACGTATGTCTGGAGTGGTTCGGAATGCGTGAGTTCGTTTCCCAATTCGTTCGCCAAACTCGTCTTCTATGGTGGAATGATCTTTTGTCTGGCATCCGACTGAATGTGAACTGACGTACTCTCACACATAGCCCACTTCTCCGAAAACTGGGGATACCTATCTCTAGCGCCTATTATCTTCGGGAACATCTTCTCCATCATATTCGGGCGAAACTTTGACGCGCACGCCGCATCCCACCTCGAGCGCTCAACGCCACCATTACCAGCAGCAATGCTCGAAACATGTACTCTCGGCCGCGAATGCTACGTCGATGCTATATACCTCACGCTCTTTGCGTCTTTTGTCGGTATAATCCTTAGCGTATGGGCGGGGTATAGGGATCAGAGAAAGTTGAAAGGTGCGATGTTGGCGAGTCGACGACGGCGACGCGTGGAAGGGGGTTAACTGAGAGTTGAGAGGTGGCTTAATATCTATCATGCGAACTGTTATAGAATGAACAAATCTAGGTAGACTTGTGTAGGATCGGTAGCTCTGTTTATTCTTCGAATATA
>JABAJX010000055.1:0-29069 GCA_018221735.1 Termitomyces sp. K1Aa
ACCGGCGAGGAGGAAGCGGGGCAGGATGGGAGCGTGTTGCCAGTCGAGCAGGCTTACAATCTCCAGCTGGCCAGAGTCTGACGAGGTTGACACCATGACGTTGCTCGGCTGGAGATCAGGATGACGGAAACAGAATGCTCGGAGGGATTGGTTGTTGGGAATGAGCGAAGAGGCGATGAGAAGGTAGCGTTGGAGATTCTTGATGTGGTCCAGAGGCGACTGCTTTGTACGCCTCCCTTCTCCCACGCTGAAACGGGAGCAGAGGTTGACCAAAACGTTCCAGGTACGCTATCTCCTTGAGTGCGGCTGCTGCGAGTGCTGCCTCTGCGTTTTCGTCTATAGAATAGTTCCGGAAAGTTCAATGACATGACAACACAGAGAGAGGGACGTACAGGGCCCTCGGTTCACATCCAGCTCCGATCTCCTCCCATACCACATATGCAACCTGACATCTGGACCGATACAGAAGTGCTCGCCCTTTAGCGACATCGGGATGCCTGTCTTCTCCCCTGCTACCTTTCGCAAGTCGTCGACGTAATACAGACTTCCACCAGCCGGGAAGGGGATCGACATGATTTGGGACTCGAGCTTAACAAGCTGACGCAAGATGGAGGCGAGCTCCGCTTCCTTTCCACAGGTCTGTGAGCTTCGTACCCTTCACAAACTCCATGAAGATGTACTCGGTCTTTGCAGCGTTGTGCGACGTAGGAGAGTAACCGTACACCTTGGGGACGGGCAGGTCATGGGCACGGAGGAAGGCCATCGTGGCAACCTCACTGGCAACGGCGTAGAACTTGGGCTCCGTGACGGGGTACGGGATGCGAGCGATCATCTGGAACGCGTCGTGCATGGTGATGGAAGATGCGGTTGAAGCCTCCCTCGTCAAGCTTCTCCATGGTGTCGACGTCCGACCGATGGACTGTGCCGCAAGCCGACGGAGCTCATCGTCGTCGAACTCGTGCTTGCGCTCTGCGAGACGAAGATCCTTGTTGACGCTGAAAATTGTGTGGCATTAGAACGTATGCTATGTATATACAACTTACAGCCATGATCCTGACGTGTATTCGAAGAGATTGTTGGTCGAAGCTGGCATCGAGAATGAACGACGCGGCGAGATGGAGGTTAACGAGGAAAAGGACAGACGTGCTAGACGCAAAGAGGAGAGAGTGCTGTTAGGCCGCCGTGTGACTCTGAGCCTCCCACGTGACGTGGGTGTTGCCAACGGAACTCCTTCGTCGTTGTCCTCCACGATGTCGGCGATGTTCTCCACGACGTCGCCGTCCCCATTTCGCAACCGCCATCGTCGTCACCCAGCGTTCTCTCACCTCTATAACACTGTCCTCGGCTCACCGTTTCTCACGACATCGGATCTACCGGACTCGGAGCTCGTCGACGGAGCCCCTCTTGTCGTCCCCCATGCCCACACGATTACACGCCCGTCATCCCCGACACCGACTGTTGACTCTTCCTCCTTCTCATTCGTCCAATTTGATCCAACCACGTCCACACTGAATCGCTCATCATTCAAGAACATCTTACCCCGTATTTGGGACGCTCTTTCACCTCCTAGGTCACCCTTCAACTCGCATACTTATAGCTACGGATCACAACGGACGCGGACTAGATGTTTTGATGATATCATTGATTACGGTGACCTCGAACCGCTCGACGGCGACGAGGGCGAGCTTGTCGCTATAGACGACGAAGCATGCTTTTTCATCGACTCTTATTACGGATCACGCGCAGTTACAGGCATAGGTATGTCCTACTTTCTGCTTGTGTTGATATCTAAACTGCGTTTGACCCACGCTATCCCGACTTTACTCTGCCCATGGGCGCCGTTCAATCGCCGTTCAGTTGTGCGTCTGTCTGCCGCGGAATGGCGTTTGATCGTCGTTCATTGGCCCTGGTGCTACTTTTGATTGCCTTCTGTCCATCGATTCATCACAATGTCATTATTCACCTTTACCTTGTTCATTTGACTTTGTTCTGCAAAGAGGAAGGCCAGAAAAGATCTCTGCCTACTTTTCTGTCCATTGACTTGAGTTAGTTACACATGCTGATTGTTCCATATTCTAGACATAATCGCTCTCCTTCCTCCAGAGCTTGCGCTGTATACCTTTATGCAACTTTGCACTGGTCCATCATCCCTGCACGAATTACTTACTTGCAGTGCAGTCTCACGGACATGGTGTGCGTTGGCTACAGATAACACCGTTTGGCGGGCACTATTCCTGTCTTGTTGGGATGTCGACCTCACTCGCCGCCGCCGGCCCTTTATGAACCCTAGATATTCTGAAAATACGTTCTGGAGAGTCCCAGAACTAAATACACCTGCCATTCAGCCCACAATCACAACGCCAAAGAAGAAACGTCGAGCGAAGAGACTCTTTGGTAGTGATGGTGGATTCCCTTTCCCTTCTTCCTCGTCTACGACATCTTCACGGTCGAGTCCCCGGCGTTTTTTCTCTCCAGCTCCAAATCGGCCCCGACATCCTCCTCCACCACCCTCCCGCTCCGTCTCAGAGTCTAGTTCAAACAACCCCTTCACCATCTCTTGTCGATCCGTTTCCATTTCATCGGTGCCAGAAACCGCCATCCCCATTCAGGAGCAACAGACAGATAGTAATGGTGCACCACTGCATTTGGACTGGCAGAAGCTGTACCGTATACGCCTTGAACTCGAACGACGGTGGAACGGGACGGCTCTTATGCCTATCTCTGAATCCACTCTCCCATACCCACTTCCACCTCCGCAGCCTCGGCACCATCATCATTTCCGCCCGTATACAGCGCTTCCACCTTTCCCCAACGTTCCGACGTTGGTTCCATATGCACCACAGGTCCTATCCATCACGGGGCACACGGATAGCGTATATTGTCTTGAGTTTGACTCTAAACGCATTATCACTGGATCGAGGGACCGCACGATCAAGGTCTGGAGTCTTAAAGACGGTAGACTATTAGGAAGCTTTGGTAATCCCATCCCAGTCCCTGGAGAAGAGTTTCAAGGGCACACAGGTAGTGTATTGTGCCTCAAGTTCAGTGTTGACTGGGATCTCGGCGAGGAGGACTCCGAAGAGGCAGGGCGTAAGCGGGGCTTTATGGTTAGTGGCAGTTCAGACTACTCGGTTTGCGTCTGGGACTTGTGGACTGGCTCACGCGTTGGCGACAATGAGGATCGCGAGGTTAAAGGCCAACTACGCACCAAACTTCGTGGCCATTCCGGTGGCGTGCTTGATTTGCGCATCGACGACCGTTGGATTGTGAGCTGGTGAGTCCAAGTTGCGAGCTTCTTTCGTGTCCCTGCGTCCTGTGTAGCTTCGGCGTTGAGTGCCAGTGCCACGACTGAAGCTGAGTTCGGGCCGATCGCACTTCCATGTTGTGGCGCAATTGCTGACTTGTTCGTTATTTGGTGCAGTTCGAAGGATGCTGGGATACGGGTGTGGGACAGAGAGACGCTGACCCTTTCTAGGGTGCTTAGAGGACATGAAGGGCCTGTTAACGCTGTGGGTCTCCAGGCTGGCCGTGTTGTGAGTAATAATGTTTTTGTCGGCAAGAAACATACATCGATAACAACTTCTTCTATTGTATCAAGGTCAGCGCCAGTGGTGACGGGAAGATGATTTTGTGGGATATCGCCAGCGGGGAGCGGATTCGGACTTTTGAGGGACATGATCGCGGTCTTGCGTGCATCGAGTTCAAGGTAAGTATTCTTGTAGCACAGTTTATTTTGTGCCTGGCTCTGATGCTAGTAATTAGGATGGTCTCATTGTGTCTGGCTCGAACGATTGCAAGATCAAAGTATGGAGCGCAGAAACCGGGGAGTGTATGCGGACACTTCTTGGTCACGAGGCGCTTGTTCGGGCCTTGGCTTTCGATCCAAGATGCGGGAGACTCGTCAGCGCCAGCTACGATAAGACCGTGAAAGTATGGGACTTTGCATCTGGTAAGTTTGGTCCTGTTTATTCGCCATTTGCATGGAATGTTTTGAGGCTGATGTCCGAGTCACAGGTCAACTCCTGCGTGAGTTTAATAACACCCACACAAGTCATATTTTCGACGTGAAATTTGACGTGGCTCGAATCGTCAGGTATGCGCTTGAGTCCCGGTCTCAAGGATACTCAACGAGATTTTGTGTAGCACGTCTCACGATCATAAGATCGTTGTTATTGATTTTTCCCCTGGCCTCGACACCTCGCTCTTTGTCTGAACTGTCGGCCATCGCTTTCTTGTATTTTTACACTATCCCCTGTTGACTCAAATGCCCTGATGTTATACCCCTTATCTGTAGTACTTTATCGCCTCTTGTATTTCGATGTCATCCATGTACGATAGAACACCTTGGCCCGTACTCTTCATCTTCCATTTCGTATGTATGTATATATATAATTTTGTTGTATCTTGTAGCCTTTTCACCTTTGGATAGCAGTGCGTTCCCACTTGTTCCGATCTTTGCACACTTCTTTTCGGACCTGGGTTGGATGTATAGGAAGGATAGTGTAAACAGTATTGTCGTTGAGATTTTTGTGTCCGGTAGAAGAATATACATTTACTAGGTGACAAAGCAACCACTAGTCTGAACTGCGGATGTCAGGTCAGTATTACATAACAACCTGGTTAAGATTGTAAGTTTAACCGTGAAAAACAAGCTTCACGTATTTCTGCTGGTGACTGCTTCGTATGTAGGGCTTTGAAGGGGACTCCACAAATGTCAACGTACATGGGAGAAGGAACTTCCGGCAGCAGGAAAGAGCGACACTGGAGGCATGAAAAGAACTTTCTCATGTACGGCTGGTCGCACTTGAAGCGGACGGCAACTGGTCACTCCTTGGATCAATTTGAGGTTACTATTGATTCGAGTCATGTCTTGTTGAACCTGAATGTTGAACAAGTGGGTGATGTACAATTCGCCGCAACATCATGTTGCGGATGGTAGTCTCCGAGATGAGCTTGAAGTTGCAACTGTCCCCAGAGTCTGAACACCTGTGTTGAGTCAAGTAATAAAACAGATTACCATCCATAATAAATTGTTGTACGGTATGTAAGTACTTCGTCTGTCGTGGACGACCTGAGCAGGGATATTGAACACAGCCGGATTGTAAATGTGTCTGCACAGAGGGGATTCAAGTCCTTCCGAAGTAATAACGTCTTGGGAATGTTACTGGTATGCGGGGTGAAAGAAAGGGGAAATGCATTGAACAGTCGGTGCAAGCAACGGGGAATTACCACTTGGGAAAAAGTTCCAATCAAGTAGACAAACCATTCTCCCTCCATCTTGACGGAGAATTGTCCATCACCAAGACTTCTAGTTTATAGTTTCATACCAGCGTTTCTTATGATCGACATTCAATCACAGTCGATGTACATACCTAGTGGTAGGTTTTGTCAATCAACGATCAACAGCACTGACTTTACGTCTGACTCATCATGCATCATGGATCATTCCGGGGATTAGGTTGACCGCATCTATCTAAGTATGTAACCTTCGCTCTCCCTCACACAGGAACATCGAACGTCATTTCTCTCATTGCTAGAAACGGAGGTGATTCCGAGCTGAGAGAGACTTCAGCCAGTTCCTATCGTTTCGGATCTTTGCTTGGTATTGGCTTGGCATTCTTAAAAGGATTTTTCCATCGAAGCCCAGAATAAAATCTCAAGTAAATCATCTGAAATTTCCTTATTTCATGAAGAAGCTCACACGGTGTGACACAGTCGCTTCGAGTTCCTCGCTCCTGTCTTCAGCTCTCTCAGACCTACAGTTGCGGACAACCAAACACGACAATACTATTCAACCAATTTTGGAAGGTCTAGAAAGTCATGGATTTTCAATTTTACTGTAGAAACGTGCTCTATACAACCTGTTGTGTCTATTTCCACGAGCCAATTTCTCTGAATCAGTGTTTGAAATATTTTCAACCCCCAGAAATTTGGCGGTCCCCGCAAAAAAAGGAGAAATTTTTCGGAAAAATGCAGAATTTTCAATGGTGCAGTTATTATTCCGTTAAGAAGTCCGCGCTCCCTCGAACCGTTTCTTGATAAAAAAATAACTTTTTTGGCTTAGTCATTGTCTGAGTCTGAAATATTTCAAAGATTCGAAGGCATGGTAACCTCAGTAATTTCTTTGAAAGCAACCAAAAACAGTTGCAAAAGCTTTTGCTGTCATTGAAATCAGTTCTTATGAGTGGGCGGACCTATGAGCAATCACAGAAGACCACTCACCAAATCTTGTCGAAACTACCTGGTCCCAAAACGTCGTGGGAAAAACTTGAAAAGCATGTTTTTTGACGTATTTTGAGGTGCTGAGTTCAGATCTGAAGTCAGTTTGGCCAGAAAAATTCTGGTTCCGGAGATATCAAAATTGTCACATTTGACTGTCCGCAATTGTACTACTTAGAGTGACGTGCTTGTGTGGTCGCTATCCTTAAAGCTTAAAGGCTTGACAGAAGCAAGTGAGTAAGTATTGAACTGACCATGTGCACCTATTCACCCTGTTTAAGAGCGTCTAATAGTACAAATTTTGCCACTTGGAACTTAAGCAATCAAAAGCAGTTCTTGAAATAGTGAACCCCTGGAAGATCCACACTCCAGACACGTCTGCAGTCTATATATTTGTGTGCGATAATCACCCACCATCTCTGTCGTTTTAAAGTTAGTCTGACATTTGACGTTTACTATATTGTAAGACTGTTAATCAACATTTATGCTCCTCAGCTGATTCGAGCCATTCCCCAACACTTTATAAACTTACCAGTACAGGTTCAACCGTCACATGAACCACCGCTCGCTTCATTTGCCCACGATGACTCCAGAAGAAAATGCTGACTTGCAGGCTGCTGGACTCACTATTCAGGCTAATTTTGTGTCGTATCTCGCCAATACACTGCTTCATGGTAGAATCTGTTTTCAAATACAGTCTGCAAAGCTTTCTCACCTCATGACACCAGGAATTTTTCTCCTTCTCTTCGGCATGTGCCTTGTCATCCTACTGTACATGAGCTTTCCTTCATTGTACATGTATCATGGTATTGACTATTGATCTACGTAGAAACCGTGGCCTGAATAATTGCCGCCAATGGGCAATGCTGATGATCACCACTGTCAGCTTTGTCCTTTCAAACTTGTATTGGGCATCCAATACGGCCGTCGTCGCTTTTCTCATACAAGGTACTATGATCAACAATGCAAATTTGCCACTGGGAGCACGACTCGGTGCTGCCATTGAAGAAGGCTCCTCGCCTGCATTCATTACTGTATGGGTCTCATTGATACTTGTATGAATTGCAAGTTCTCGAGTGTTTCATTCTTTTCATTTAACGGACATTTCCTTAGCCCATTCTGAGTGATATTGCCGTCCTATGGCGAGCTTGGGTGATATTTTCTCGTCAAAGATGGGTCATGATTTTCCCAATCCTGTTGTTACTTGGGACAGCTTGTGAGTACTCTTTCCATCAATGCTCAAGTGTTTTCTCTTGATTGTTCCATTCTAGCCGTGTCATTCGCTTTTATCGGGCTTGCAAAAAATCTTGCTGGTCTCACCACAACAAACGCCGCTTTATTTGATAATCTGCTCTTGAGCAGTATCATTTTGTCAATGGTAACCAACGCTGTGACAACTTTTCTGATCGTTTACAAACTTTGGTAAGGGCAGACTCATGCGATAATTAGTCACGTCGACTTATCAATGATCTCTCTAAGGATACACCGAAAACTCTCCGTCAATGTCCGAAGACGACATCGTTCCTACGCCGAGAAAATACTAATAGTGTTTATTGAGACTGGAATATTGTACTGCGGAATTCAGGTGAATCCCAGTCTTCTGTGCATCATCTCCCCGATTGATGTCTTCAGATGGCGGCCTTAATCCTGAACTTGACGCCTCTAGATATCGGTACCGGCCGTGCATATGCCGAACAAGTGATATACTCTATTTATACCGAGGTATCGGTGGGTGATATCCTCTTTCTTATCAGAACTGTATCATAAGTGCCATTCAATGACAGTCAATGTACCCTACTGTGATTGTTGTCCTTGTCAATCAACACCGCTCTTTCGTTGATATCTTTGGCCTGACTGATGAGGTTGAGGATAAGGATGGCCGTCTATCTGGAAACGCGATCTCGGTAACGGGTCATCTATCGTTTGCTATCCCTCCCCAGGCTTCAAACGGTGTTTCTCTTACAGTTGGGAGTGGAGAAGATTCCGAGAGAGGTCTTCCCGAGAAGAATAACGGAGAGATTTGATAATCAAACCACAAGACGCAAATCCCTATGATATTGCAGAACTACTATGTAGGGTATTTCTCCACCCATTCTGTGTTTTCCGAAAGACCCTTGAAAATAATCGGTTGGCAAGCAATATATGGAATGAGACTCCAATCGATTGTCCATGATGATATTTCCATTGACAACTTCAGCTGCTGCTCACTACATAGATACATCATTCGATCTTGCCAACGGAGAGATTTATAATCAAACCACAAGGCACAAATCCCTATGATGTTGCAGAACTACTAGGGTGGTATTCTGAACCCATACTGGGTTGTACCAAAGACCCTTGAAAAGAGTCGGTTGGCAAGCAATATATGAAATGAGATGCCAAGCGGTTGTCCATGATTGTATTTCCATCGACAACTTCAGCTGTTGCTCACTACATAATACATCATTTGGTCTTCCCAGTTCTCTTGTCGGGATACCACTGATGCGCCACGTTATCATGATCCAGTGACTCGTGAGTAATCTGAACAAACCAAGTTCTCATAGAAAATCGGATTCCAAATCCCTCTCATCAATTCTATGAGTAAAACGAAATCAGGTTGCGAATAACTCCCTGCCTTACTTTTCAAAAGCGTTCTCTCGGGACATGCCAAAAGCCAGAAGTAAACCCACCCGTGATGACGTTGAGCCGGTGATTGCCGAAGCACACGCGATCAAAGTTGATCATGATCAAACTTATTTTTTTTACTGCCTTGCGCTGCGGCCTTGCCATCAAACAGTTGTGGTTAACTGGTTGACGACCACAACACTAGACTGAATAGACTGCAGCTGATTCGACTTACGTTCTGCGTTAAGCCTCTCTTTGAGTCGTTCTACGCTTTTCTCTCTTGCTACCTATACCCGGATCTATCATGGTGGAAAACCGGCCTCGAAATCAATTTTTTTCGCGTTTCTGGCATGTTATTTCTTTCGTGCTGTGTGGGCCACCAATGGATCTTTCCTCACCCAAACGAATATGGAAATGCATGCGTCATAACCATATAAGCATAGCATAAACTCGATCATGATCGACATTGGATCGCGGGGCGGCAAAAATTTCATCGATGCTTCGTTCGACCTCCGTCTGAAAACACTTATTGTTTCCGCAATACAGCCATCCACGTACATGGACGGCCTCCTTGAACTGATCGAGCTCATCCAATTATCTTATCATCCCGTCTTTTGATGAGATCGGAAGACAGCCAATTTTTCTTCGCGTTTGTTTTCTGTGTAATTTTTCTCCTTCTTTTTCTAAACTCTAGCCGTGATCTTTCCGAAGTAGCTATGAGCCTTCGGTATTTAAGGGGGCGTTGTTCTCGTCTGTCCTGCACAGTTTTTTGAACGAACACAATCTCTCTCGTCTCTCATTTGTCCACACACCTTCTTTTGACCTACGGTCCAAATGTTCACGCTCTCTCCTTCCAAGGTCTTTCTTTCTCTGCTTGCAGCGGGCTTCTTGCAGACATTGGCTTTCGATAACTCACGAACTGACAATGTATGTGTCTTCATCTCTCCTTCTGACCTTGAACTCATCACTTTTACAGTTGGCTGTGTCAGTGTTTCCCATATCTTCAAATCGTGTTCCCGTGGCTAAAGATGTCTTCTTACTAGGTACTATGGCCAAAACTCTTATGGCGCATCCCACTCTTCGTCTAGCGGGCAAAGTTCACTGTCAGCCTATTGCCAGGTAAGCAGGTTCTGGAAAACGGTAAACCTCTTTATGTTAATACAAATATAGGATGATACAATCAACGCCATCCCCATCGCCTTCGTTTATGACTTCTTCTCTACCGGTGGCCTCCCAGCGTTAGACATGAGCAGCGTCAGTTCTTCTCTTCCTCCGTATCTCAATCGCTTTATTAATTATCTTTTATATAGACTTGCAGCGTCTCTTCTAACGGTGCCTTCTCCGGAACCTCTCTTCCCAACTGCCAATTCCTTGCCGACGATATCAAAACCTGCCAAAATAAAGGCAAGATCATTACCCTCAGTCTCGGAGGTGCCACTGGCTCGACTAGCTTCAGCTCCGACTCCCAAGCTGAGGACTTCGCTGACACTATCTGGAATCTTTTCCTTGGTGGTTCAAGTCCTACTCGTCCTTTTGGTTCAGCCGTTCTCGATGGGTGAGTTTGTCTTCTTCCATCAATGTCCGGTCATTCTGATGAACACTTTTCCAGAATTGATCTGGATATCGAAACCGGTGACAGCACTCACTATGCAGCCTTTGTCAAGAGGCTCCGTTCACATACGGACAACACCAATAAGAAGTAAGTTGGATATGCTGCCATATTTCTCCTCGGATATCTAAGATATCCTTGCGCAGATATTACCTTACAGCGGCACCCCAGTGCGTCTATCCTGACGCACATGTCGGCACAGTCCTCGACGCAGTTGCATTCGACGCCGTCTATGTTCAAGTGAGTTTCCATCCAAATACGCTTCATTGAAGCATTTTCTTACCACATTGCTTTCGAACACAGTTCGTAAGTCTCGTCGTATTGACCCTTGTGACCATGTTTTCAAAATTGCAATAGTACAACAACTACTGTGGACTTCAGAACTATGGCAATAACAACGTAAGCTCTTTCTTCATTCGAGATGACACACCTTATACTGAACATGACTTACAGTGGAACTATGACACTTGGTAAGCTTGCTTGCTCGCTCCGAAGCAGTAGCTTTTGGTTCGTGTTTGACTGACCAAATTATAGGGACAACTGGGCAAAGACCAAATCTATCAACAAGGATGTCAAGATTTACGTCGGTGCTCCAGCCTCCCCGACCGCTGCAGGCTCTGGTTACGTTGATGCCTCCACACTTGGTCGTATTGCGCAGGAGACTCGTTCCAAGTACTCTTCCTTCGGTGGCATCATGCTCTGGGATGCCTCGCAGGCCTATGGTGCGTTTGTTATTCTCGGTTGATACTCTCAGGACTGATCGCCTTTTGGTGCAGCTAATGGCCGCTTCGATCAGCAAGTCAAGAGCGCAATGGGCACTGGATCTGTTTCGCCACGGGCCGTTGATAACACTACAGTCGATGCCCGGTCTGAACGATTTGTCAAGATCGCGTCTCGCGACTCATCTTGAAGTCTCTGCGCAATGCTACTATCTAACTACTAATATTACCACCAATACTTGTATACTATTCGAGCGCCTTTGTATCGACGTTCGTAGCACTATGAAATACAAAGATTGATCTTTCTGAACCTTCTCCGAGTCGATGCCAAATTCTCGTCTACTTTATCCTTGTGATCAATGTCATTTTCTGAATTGGATGCGGAAATTGGCAATCCTCTGATATATTTTCCATTTATCTCATTTACTGACTTGAAGGAACTAATCGTCGAGAAGTTGGTCCATGATTGTGGCAACCATACATATGTTAGTTACCAGAACTTTGTTGAAAAGTCGGACGGAAGATTGACGTCAGATAGAAGGAGGCAGATATGAGGTAGTTTCTTACAATCAGTATTCGGCAGTATTGATGGAAATGACGACTCGGAAAACGCGCCGGATTGGGAGAGGAGGAATTTTTATACTGGCGCAGTGGGTGTTTTACTAGTCCCACCCTCTCTTCAAGTTCAACAAGTTTTGATTCAAAACTTAAAGATTCTTCTGCCAGAAGAACACGTCACTCCGAAGCATAAGTACTACCCAAGCTATGGATACTCAATTACTAGTGCGGGTTCCCGTTGAAGTTCGTGCGCGATGATCACAAAACCAAGCCTTTTGATGCCTGACCTGGAGAACACCAACAAGACACCCATCTTCAGTCAATTCTACTTCGACTCCAACATGGGGCATGAAACAGTATTACCAGGGCTTAAGCTAAGCGATGATGCAAACTTGAAGTTCAAACTTCAAAGTGATGGAAAACTGTTGGAAGACAGGAACAGATAAGAAAGGATGACTGACTCCCAACGATACTTTCTACTAGACCGGTGACCGATCCAGCGCTCGACGTTCAACGTTCAAAAAAGACAAGACGCTTGCGTTCATTTTATAACGGATGGTCACGGTTCTGGTTCGGTTCGACGTCGTGATCACGCCAAATTTTTCGAGTTGATTACGTCAGGTTTCGTTTTCTCATTGAAGCGAACGACTACTTATGTACGTTTGGGCTACGTACGTCTTAAGTAAAGGCCTAATGGACCTCAAGTAAAAGCTCTTGCGCGACCGAACTACTGGAATCCACTGACAATCCACTCTCTCCATGCTGATTCTATCTCGCAACGTTACATAACGCCACCATATCTACCCTCAGCATCTCGTAATCGCTTTGAATATTATGCGCTCTAGTGGATGCATCCCGTTGGCATACTTTGGGGTCTAGATTTGCTCATCGGTGTCTCGGATGTATAGTCCACGCCAGACCCGTTGTGTTTTCTTGCCGTACTTCAGGTCCATACATGCTCTGCAAAGGTCCACGGATCGCGACTCGAAGCACAGAATGGCCCAAGTATCAGCGAACTTGATGTCAACAGGTACTACCTGGTATTCAAATCCTCAGCGCTCAACTCTCGGTCAAAGTCTACTGGACGGTTGCGGCGCAATGGCTATTGATATCTACAAAGCCTTGAGATTGTAATAAATATAATGCAAGTGTTCTGTGTCCTCTATCTCACTTAGAATTCAAGCCTCGACTGTCGCATATTCTGGGGCTGGTGATGTGTATCGTAGTGGAGGCGATGCGCTTCTGCAACCCTCGATGTATGGGGGTGTGTAACCGTGGTTATCATTGGAATAGGACACACTCCTAGGTCGACGATTCCGGTCCGTGGGATTATTGAGTAGCGTCTTGTTCTTGTGATTCCTCTTTCCCTGTATTGATCGATTTCTGTCAACTGCATGGAAAAGAATATTACGCTCTGTGGACGTGCCTTTGAAAGGGAATATGGAGATTCTACGGGAGTATTGGATCCATCTAGTGCCGATGTTGTCCATGTTTCGTCTGCTGCATCTGCTTGACTGAATTCCCTAGAATGGACAAAAGGAACATGGGAGTTTATCTTCCAGGGATCAAAAGGAGAACTGAAGGGAGAATCGGTAGGCGTGGATCGAGGGTATAGCGACATAAAGGACCCATCACCAAGTGTAAGATTAGGCGCAACTGTTTCGGTCATATAAGGAGTGGGTAAAACGTGTCCCTTCTTTCGAAAGATAAGGCGTCTTCCCCCGACTTTGAAGCAGAACTGGTCCATCTCGCATTAGTCCTGACAAATGAGAAATTGAAATGGATCCACGGACTTACCAAAGCCACAAGCACCATCAGCAACAATGCAATCACACTGCCGACAGTGATGCCACCAATTGCACCGGAAGAGAGCCTGAATACTCAAGGTGACTTCGACGATAAGGACATTTCACCGCAAAGTCGTACCGAGATGATGTATTATGGATGACGGGCGTACTGTTGGGATTAATGGACATATATAACAGTGTTGAACTTGATAGAGGTAGGGTTGTTGTGCTGCAATTTTGTTTAATAATGTCCATGTTTAACGGAAACCCAGCCTGACCCAGTAGATGATAAATCAGTGGCGCCTGACGAGGCACTAGTGCCTGGCACAAATATTGTGGGACTGTGTACCATATTCAGAGTAATGGAGGGTCACAGACATCAATACATCACAATCTGGTATCTGGAAAAGAAGGAATGAACATACTTCGCAGTGACATTTGGAACTGTATCAAGCACAGCCGAGTCAATGGAAAAGACTGCGCCTGCCGTGTTGACGATATGGAGTGTTGGTAGTAGAGGACGTCCTGGACAGTAGCTGTCAGATCCAGGGCATTTTTAGTCTCAGCTTGGTTATCATCCATCTGAACTGAAAAGAGGCCATGATCAGGTCCAAGAGACCCCATTAGCATAATGGCACCCGCTGATTCTGTAAAAAATAATAATCAAGAACAAATTCTACTAGGAAAGGCCACTCGTAGTACCCTGATCATTGTCAATTGCGATTTCGATGAAAGAGAAAAGATAAGACTTACTAATGAGAAGGTTAACTTGACATTCGCCCCTGCTGTTGATGTTATACTATTGATCATTATACGTTTACAATCAGCCATTATTAAGTATCAAACGACTGGTAACACACTGCCCAGTACCTCTCGCATAGTTAGTAACGTTGGGAGGAGACGTGGACCAGTCTCCTTGATAAGTAAATGACGGATCCGCATCGTCTAATATCGACTGAGTTCCAGGAAACGGTGTCCATGACATCTGGCAATCGCTTTCTATCAGTATTAGAAGAAACAAGCTTTTGAACAGGAAACCTACGTAGTCAATGTACAGACTAGTGTCGCCTGGATTTGTGATAATGACATCATGGTAACTGTTTTCGTTAAGTGCTTTGGCTGAGAATAACACATTGGGCTGAGGCGTTGGCGAAGTCGCATTTCCAGGAATCGTATGGGAGATCCCGTCGAAATTCACAATAAACGTACCGCTGGCGAAACCAATGATGTCGATGCTGCTCCCAACAAAGGAGAAAGTTAAATTCGCATTGGGTAGCTGTGTTACGGTGAAGGTCTGTCCATAGAAGCTGTATCATTGTTAACAAGAGGTCAGTTTTCTAAGAAGGAAAGAATTCGACTTCTCTGCAGCCGCATCGGTAGAAGAATCATACTGTTCCCAGATATCTCGTGGCTGATACCAGATTAGAGGACTTTCGTCGTCGGTGATCATTCCTCGTGGAGGATAGGCTTTGGTGAGGGTTCAAGGTGCTCAGAAATTTCGTCTATAAATCATAGATCGTGATCTACGAAGTGATTATCACCGATCACCATCGTCTGTTACTTACTGAAAGCTCGGATATCATTTTCTTCTCCTGTCTACAATCACACGTCTGTTTTTTGAAGCAGCGAACCGATGTGGATGTAGTAATATTCAGATTTAGAAACGGAACGATCCAGACATGAAGTATACTAACAGTATAGCTAGGTAGTACTACGGAACACGGCAGGACAAGGAGGAGCTCAGCTCCGGGTAAAAACGAAAAGTTCACGGCGTGTTGTCCTTTACCTTCACCGCTCTCAAATACTCGAAAACCGAAAATTTTGTCGTCCAAACATCAACGTCGAAGATTGGGGCTAGTACCCGTCGACCGAACAGACCGTATCATGACAGGATACAGCTTTTTTTTAAAGTACATCACCTCTTTCGGTATAAGTAGATGACCTTGTTACTGGGCCCTCATGAATCATACCAGTATATCCTGCGACTGGGGCCGCAGTACATACGTCGGTTGGTCAGATGAGGAGTCGAGAGAAGGGACAGGATAAGTACTCGGCTGCAAACGCATTCGTCGTAACATTGTGTTGGATCCAAGCATCACCGCTCTGGTCGTCACGGTGGTCATCAGTGTTCAGGTGAAAAGGGGGGAATCAGTTTTAAGTCCTCTCAAGTAGAATTACGTATAAGCCGGACGCCGTTATCTATATGATTACTTCAACTTGACAGTATTCGGTGAACCCAGAGTGAAAGTTGGTATCAGCCCCTATTTACTCGAGAACCAGTCCTGTTCAATGAGAAAGCTGTGTTACTCAAGAGGGAAATCTAAGGACTTATTTGTTTAAGGCACCCAGGTTCCTACTATGCAAGATATACAAAGACTTTTCCCCCGCGCCTGTGTCGACGCGTTGACAAGATACCAGTTAGACGTCGTGATAAATCATTTCTTGTTAGAAAGTCACCAGATCCATTGAATTTATTCGACTTGATGGCGCTTACTTCTGCGAGGGCGTCTTGATATCTAAGATGATCAAAAACGAAATCGAAGGAATACTAAGCAGACTTAGCAAAGACGAAAACAATCACAAGAGCTGCAATGAGCAGGAAAGGTAATGAATGTTCCAGAGCTGAGATGGCATAGTTGAATGATAAAGAGGACAATAGGATATTCGGCATATTGAAGTGTTAGGAAAGATAGAGCTGAAGTCGACTGGGCACAGGAAGGACTCGGATTGACGAACTGTTTGTTGTGTTTCAAAGTGATGCCATTCCTCAGATAGAACAGCGAATTAAACGTATCAGAGACATTGATGTTGATACTTACCTGGGTCTGGCGCAAAGAGGTCAAGACGAACCGCACACGTCATCAACAGATCCGGAAAATCTCGAATTCACAGTGCACGGGATGATCCGAACCTAACCGCACATAGTGCAAGCGTCTAGATTTCTGTCAGAGCGGCTCACACAACTATAAATCAAGATTATTTAAAGCGTGTTCTCAAGTCAATTATCTCATGGCTGGACTGCGACATTTCACCATAAAGCCAACATAAAGCCTTTTTTTCATCAATAGATCGTAATAGATCCCATACTACTGCACTGATGCAAATTAAAGCTACAGTATCCCTACTGTCAGGGTTCCACAATCATTACTATACACTCGAACCTTGCTCTTCTGTCCAGATTGAACGGTACGAAGGATTGGTAAAATGGACTATGCCACATATTTCCTCTCTCGGCAAGGGATTTCGCGTGCAAATTTTTGGCACTACGACAGTGTTATACGTACATAGAATCGTCTTTTGTGATACTTTCCTTGGTCGTAATCCCTTCTATGGACCTAGCCACCGCCGGGACACATACCGTGATTCATGTGAGTATATCTAGTCCAAGGGGAATTCGCCTCTCCGTATATTTGTTCACAACTTCGTCACTCAAACCTTCGGGTCCCTGAAAGGTACTCACCACATAACTAGATCCACCTGTTCGTGTCTCATAAGAACTTCGAACTCACGCACGCACACCATTTTAGCATGGAAAGTTTCAGGGCACCTCTCCTCAGCGTTTTGTTTCGTGGTAGCCTCTACGGGACTGTCTGTATATAGCATATAACATGTGCCATTGTTTTCGAATGTGCTCAATTCGCAGGCATCTTGATACTTGGGTCATTCACAAGTGAATGGCTACCGTTGGCTCCAGTCTAGCGTCGAGAAACTGTCGGAATCCTGCCAACTTAGCGAAGGCGTCTGGAACAATACTCGTTCTCGCCATACGATACTACGCGTCATTTGCCGGAGCCTACTCTTTAGCTACAAGACTTCTCAAGCACTGACTCCAAATGCCATGGGAAGTGTTGATGCTGAGTTTTTCGACCACACCTTCCACCCCGTATCTGCACACAGAATCTTGATGATAATTTTCTCATGGCCATCGGCAACTCGGTGATTTACAAGTTCGTTGCTTTACGTTGTAACAAATAATTACGACAAGTTCATCATGGCGCAGACGCACCGTTTAAATTATAATGATTAATATTCTAGGACATGGGATTGTCTGGGTGGAGAGGGTATTAACGTGAAAGGGGTATCACGCCTTGGTGTAATGGGATGGATCGATTCCCATGACAAGGGTATCAAGTGCATCTGTCGCCGTTGCGTAAAGCGTGTAGTTCCCATCAAGCAGACCAATGATCACGGCAGGTGTCTCCTGTGCTTAGGACTCAGGAAATTGGATTTAGCACAAATACGAGACGTACGGTAAAGCTTCGCGGATTTTGGATCCAATGAAGGATGTCAGTGCAGTCGGCATGGAGCCTTGACCAAATGGACAAGAAGAGGCTGAGGCCCAACTCAATGGAGATCATTTCATCAAATACAAGTGACGATATCGTTGTCTGGGCACTGGTAAGCGCATCTGTCTTGCGGTGACAGACTTGGGCTGTGTACTGTGCATGTGCAACCTGATTTCGAAGAGCTGTAAAAGGTTTGGTATCGTAATTGCCTTCTTATCAAAACATGGGGAGATAGCGTACGATCAAGTTGTTCATACAATCGGCCAAGAGAGACAAGCTCTGGGGTGTTGAGAGCCTGTGATAGAACTTTCCGGTCAAAATGTGCCCTGTAATGGTGGATGGATAGTGTTTATTACCAGTCCCTGAAGCAGTTTCTTCGATCGTGATGATTTCCGCTTCGATGACGCACAACTTCGGTAGATGGAAAAGGCAAAGTGGGTTACTGAGCCCGAGTGTTTCGCATTCTACGTAGTAAACGGTTGTCATTCGCCTGAAATCGGACGCAATAATAAACCATACCGCCGTACACAATCTGATTGGTAAATTTCCAGTTAGACTGCGTTCGGGGAGATGCGGAGAAACGTACTGTCGAATGTTGCTTTCAAGATCAGTGAGCGTGTGTGTAAGCTCTTGTAGTTCTCGCTGACCCCCGGACGCTTTCTGGCTCGCAAACTTCAAAAAGTCCGTATGGAAAGTATTTAGTAAATTATTGAATATCAATGCGCTTCCGACCAGGTTACGCGTGCCCCCAGCATGTTCTGCTGAGATCTGGGTAGAAACATGCTTGATCAGCACGTTAGATTATATAGAGCAAGT
This sequence comes from Termitomyces sp. K1Aa, assembly GCA_018221735.1. Lineage (NCBI taxonomy): Eukaryota > Fungi > Basidiomycota > Agaricomycetes > Agaricales > Lyophyllaceae > Termitomyces > Termitomyces sp. K1Aa. Next base: position 18,599 of record JABAJX010000055.1, read on the forward strand.
GTTGACATACGCTCATGAATGATCTAAGGACCTGAAGCTTCTCATCGTGTGAACGGCTAGATGTCGAGTTACGCGCCGACAATGGAAGAACCGTTGTACAGAACACTGTCAAACGAGAAATCAACAATGAGCATCAATCTTTGACTCACAAGAACTCACTCTTAAGGCGTGCCGAAATAAATCCTGCATTGGTGTGGAAATTCCAGAGAAGATCTTTAAAGTCCTAAGTGCTAGTTTGATCGTGGCACGATGCAACACCCAATCGATACTGCTTACCTTGCGCAATGCATTCCATTGCGACTTGAAGGGTGGTGTAGTTCCAGACATGTCAATAGTATGAAGCTGCTTTGCGATGTGGTCGAAATTTTGCATAAGACGAACAACGGTCAAGGCGAGCTGTTCACACGCGCTATCAAGGTCTTCCCTTATATCTTGGGAGTTTAGCGATCGCAAAGCGTTCGCGTACGTGACAGTAGTATTTTGAATAGACGAAGAAGTCATAACGAAGGAGACGGGTGGAGGGGTGGAGGGCACCAGCCGACATGGCTACTTTTATAGCCTGTATTTCCCGGCAACTCGGAAGTAAGCATTGGGAAATTGACCTGGATGATCGTTCCGAAGTGTACTCCAGTTGAAGTAGTAGTGAGGGACACGTCTCTCTCTGACCGGGGCCAATTTGCCGTGTCAAGCGCCTTTTGCAGAGTCATGAACGATCATTGATGTGGTCAAACACTCAATTAAACAGGCCACAAGCAACAAAGTGATCCATGGTGATGCGGCTGTGTAGGCCTGTCTACTATGTATGTCACAACAGGGACCCAAGAAATCTCTTCTTCGTCCAACGATAAGACACGTTCCTTTCAGGATCTTCGTCCGTGTCAGACTCAAACCTCGACGTTCGGACATTGACCTAGGAGGTTACACGTCACCAAGCTTACGTATCATTTCTGCCATCTTGGCAAGTACTTACATGCTCTCTTACCTGATGAACTCACTGCCAAATTCGGGTTTCGGGGGTACTGGCCTCTTGCGGCGCCCAATACGCATATGCATCCCTTCAAAAATTTCTTTCTATGAGCGCTCTTTCATCTGGCGTTACTTCCATGTGATCTTTAATGCGCGCAGGACTCGGGAGCCGCCCATTAGCACATGAACGACAGAGCAAACCTTGCCTTTTGCTCGAATCCATGCGCCTTCAAGTTCATGATTCCAGTGAAGAAGCGGGATTGCGGGTATAGATGTGGAAAAATGATGTGCCTACATACAAGTTTTCTTGTCTTTTCAAGTTACTTACTCTCAGATGTGCCCAGGAACAGTCAAGTCTGAGCACCCTTTCCCGAGGAGTCGATTGGTAAGTTATGGTAACTTGAAGTATCCATTTAACCCTTCCATCTCGGCAAGTCGTCGAGAATTCAGCCATCGCTTGAGAATTATCCAGCTTCTAATTCCGACTATCCTAGGAGATGTGGACATCCCTGATGAATAAATAGAACTACTAGAACTATGTACTTCACGACGGTGGAGTGGTCAGGATCTGATAATCATAGAGATCATACATGGTGTGTCAGTCCTATTTTGATGTATCAATTGACGGCTGTGAAGTTGTTACCCCGAGGATCCCCGAGACAACAGGCATAGAGTTCGTCTTAAGTTTCGGATTTCAGAAGCTAAGACCACCGTGAAATTTTCTCCGCCTCTATCGCGCTATTCCCGTTTATTCTATGTATTGTCTGTATAACTGGCAGTTGAATCCGGTCCGAGTCCTATTCTTACACTTACATAGGTCAGATGGGACAGCAACGGATCACGGTAGACTTTGACCTCCATGCATATCCATCCCAAAAACCTCTATTTTTTCGTTTCTACGAATATCACGGAGGGGGGGATTCCACGATGTGGACGGAATGAGTTTTGAAACGACGTCATTGAGTCACTCTGAGTCTATGTAGTTCATTTGAAAAAAAGTTGATTAATGAGACCTTAATCTTGATTTTTTTTATAAGACGAATTGTCATTGTGGGATTTGACGATGACTGTGAAGAGTGATATCGTCCATTCGATTGAATTGTGAAGTGGCGTTGAGTGGAATACTACCAGCGCAGATTGACAAGTATCCACAAAAGAGTGTATACCCGCCACTAGCCGTGCACACTGTGAGTAAAAGGCACGCAAGTTCTATTGGAATAGATAAATTTCCGAGGTCCAGAGAGTTGTTTGTGTGCGGCCGAACAAAAGATATCGGACCGGGTCTAGGGAGCGTTCCTCGGTTCTACGAGCCGCGTCGATCATGATGCAGGAAGGGGAGCGAATAAGTAGTTTCAGCCAACTTCCGGTGAACCTAATACATGGTACCAGATGGAACACAAGAAGGAGGGAGAGGTCAAACTTCTAAAATATTATGATCGAACCATCATCACAATACAGTTCTCAAGTCTTGGGGAACATGAAGTAACACAATCGTGACATCGTCTCCAGGGCTTTTGATGTTCTTCACAACGTCCAGCAAATAGGCAGCGAGATTATTGTTGAATCCCTGTTCCATACCCTGACGTACTGTCTCCACAGCTACTTCGCTCGATACACAGTCCCACAAGCCATCAGTAGCTATGATCACGAACCCCCCCGGTAGAAGCTGGAATGTCCCTACTACGGGTGTCGCAGTGAGGTAAGGGGGTGTAAAATAGTGGTAGAACATGGAAGCGTATTGTTCGGACATAGTTACCTTGTTACAGTCCTCGACAGATGAGAGGGCGGAGATGTATCGTTTGTGTTGCCAGTTGCTTACGGGACCGAGTGGGAGCTTATAATAGGCGTCACCAAAGCCTGATCGGCAGGTAAGCTATATTCAAAAAGATAGTAGAAAGGGTAAGGACCTCGAGTGCTCATGATACGCCCAAAGAGACGACCGCCGACAATTACAGAATCTTCGCCGGGGTGTTCACACGTTAGGCGTTCCTTTTCGGAAGGTGTCTTGGCATTCAAATCCTCCGTCTGCTGCAGCTTTCCGTCCTGCATTGTCGGATTGAATACTACGGCTCTACAATCGCCGGCATTCGCAAACGAAGCCGTGAGGGTATCGACATCCACATCGAGTATCAGGGCTGTGCATCCGCTCTTCACAAGTTGTGCATTCCGTACCCAGTCCTTCGATTTAGGTCTAAAGAGAGAATGATCCTTTGCGAAATTCTGGACCAGTGTATCGTCGATACTTCGGAAGAAGCGAACATGGTCCGCAGGCTGGTGCGAGAGAAGTGTAGCAGGAAGAACAGTGCTGATGTATTCCGCAGTCGTTGACCCGCCGTGACCTAAAATATTCCAATAAAGTGACATGAGTGGGATGATTGGCGTCTACGGTTATCATGAAAAATGTAACGTACCGTCGTAGACGCCGAGGAGCACTCTATTTTGGGATCCATTGGTAGAGATAGAGTATCTGTCTTCGATGGGCCGATTGGTAGGCTGATATTGTTGCACATGCACTATTAAACCAGATAGAATTTGTGTCGAGGAGTGTATCACGCCTGAATTGGCCATTGAGTTCGGATTTCTGACAAGACTGCCGTGTCAATACTATTGTACACTAAAAGGCACAGTTGTTGTCCAACAAGATTTACACCCCAGAAAAAAAATCTTGTCGATGTTCAGAAAACTAGATAGAGGGTGTTTTTTCTTTGCTTCGAAGCTGAACAAGGGAGTCAATTGTCGTTGACTGTTGACAGTGTTGTGCATGGTGGGCTTGAAACAAGGATGACTCGGACTTTTGTTTCGACTTGTTTGCACAGCTATCTTGACGCGACGCGACGACCATGGCGTCCGAGAGCCCCGCTACTCCCTCTGCCCCTCGTCGCTCTCAGCGAGAAAGGAAGGCAACAAAGCCTTTTACGCCAGGTATGTACTCTCTAGAACTCACCCAGAACCAATTTGACACCTTGGATCAAGTTGTGAGCCGACCTAGCAAAGGCAAGCGCAAGCGCCACGACAGCGACGACGAAGGGAACGAAACAGAGGGACAGGAGCCTCCAAATGATGACGCGGACGAAGAAGACGAAGGCGGCGATGTCGAACAAGAAGAGGAAGATTATCGCGCCAAAAAGCCCAAGACACCTGCAAAGAAGGCCCAAAATAAAACATTGACACCTAAGGCTAAGGGCCCGCCTCCTGCAAAGAAGCCACGTGTCGCAAAGGCGGCAGGACAGAAGAACGCTAAACCCACGACGTCGAAGAAAGGTAGGAAGCCTAAGGAAGGCGACGACGCGTACGATGCTGCTAAAGTCGCGAAAGACACGAAAATCACGGCCGATAACCCCCTCTTCAGTATGTGTCAAAGCTATATGGGGTGACATTGTCTAATTTCTCTTGTTGTAGATGCCATTATTAACCCTTCAGCTGCCTTGCAGTCGACTGCTGAAGATTTTTTGGAGTCTCTCGAACAATCACCCGGTGCTGCCCTTGCAGAGCTTATCAACCTCATTCTTCGTGCATGTGGATGCAATGATTCGGTCAATGCTGACGAGGCTGTTGATTATGATGGAGTTGTGGACGCCCTCGATAACTTTACCGAAGGCCTGAAGCAGGTATGTCCGATTCTATCTATCCTACATTTTTCCACTAACCTTGAAAATTAGGATAATTCCCCAGTATACCCTCTAACATCCAAATTGCCAGTCTTTAAAAAGTTCCGAAAATCTCTCTCGGAATTCATCGAGAGACTCGTCGCTTCTTCTGCCGACCTTGGCGCATTATATACCTCCGACCTCATGCAAACTCTCCAAACATGGGTCATCGCCATGTCCTCTTCTCAGATCCGAAGTTTTAGACACACGGCCACTGTGGTAGCTCTTGAGGTTGAAACTGCGCTTTGTGATGTCGCAGCAGCTGTTGAGAAAGAAGCAGAGGTTGTTGGCCGTCAGCGTGAGGGAGAGAAAAAGCGAAAATCAACCAACAAAGGAAGTGGCGCTAGGGATAAGGAACTCGAAGCCAAAGCACAGGAAATAAGGAAACGTCGTACGAAGCTAGCCGAGTTCTTGAAAGAGTTTGTTGATGGGTACGCAGCACTGAAACAACCGTGTGTACTTGCACAACTGACTAGATGATCTCTCAGAGTCTTCGTACACCGTTATCGTGACCTTGATCCCAATATCCGGGCAGAATGTGTCCACGCCATTGGCTTGTGGTTTAAGAAATACCCCGGTCATTTCCTGGACGCTTCATACTTGCGTTACGTCGGTTGGGTTCTATCAGACTCGAACACTCATGTTCGTCTCGAAGCCGTCAAGTCTCTCATTGGTGTCTACGAGCAAGGCGATTACATCGGCTCTCTCAACCATTTCACGGAACGTTTTAAGCCTCGGCTGATTGAAATGGCTACAAGCGATACTGAAATTCCCATTCGTGTCGCAGTTATCCAGGTCCTTGGGGCCATTGACGGACACTCTCTTCTCGAAGATGAAGAGCGTGAAAAGCTTTGTCTTTTGGTGTTCGACGAGGAAGCGAGGGTTCGTAGAGCCGTTAGCCACTTCGTCAGAGGCGTTTGGGAGGAGGCGGTCGATGAACGACTAGTGGGTAAGAACAAACCAAGCGATGAGGAACGTCAGCGTGCAGGTTTCAAGGCCCTAGCTGTGCTTCTGGTCAAATGGTGCAAGACCCTCGACAAGATCATCGGAGATGAAGACGAGGACGTGAACGAGGCGGACGGAGAGGACGTCACAACCGCTCAATCTCGCAAACGACGAGAGGTCGCTGCACTCGTATCGATTGACCACAAGGGGCGTACAGCGCTTGCTGTGGAGGCTCTGTGGGAGGAAGTAGACGCTGTGAGCGAGTGGGAGGCTTTACTTGATTTGTTGTTGCTTGATCACTCTGCGGCTGAGGATACAGAATCACAAGATCAAGAGCAAGGGACGTCGAAACGGTCGAAGGGACGACCGAATGGGAAGGTCAGTACGCCGGACTCGGTTGTGGATGAGGCATGGCGGTTGGAGGATCTTGAAGAATCTATGTTGCTCGAGGTGCTGGTGACGTCGCTTCGTAAAGCGAAGGCGGAGGCTGCGGGTGGAAAGAAGGTGAAGATTTTAGAATCGATCGACAAAATCTATCATTGCTGACTCCTTGGGTAGGGCGAGGATGAAAGCGTGACGAACGATATAACTCGAGAACTAATCAAAGGCCTTCCACGACTCTTCATCAAATATCAAACTGACCAAAACCGCATCGCTGATGTTCTCCTAATCCCCACACTGATGAATCTGGATCTATACCTGGAGATGCGGATGATCACCGTTCGTGTTTTGTCATATATCAAACTTAATGTCAAGCACTTATCTAACAATCTCATGATATCAAGGGATACGCCAGTCTCTGGGACGACGTAACGAAACAATTCCTATCACATTCGACACTCAACGTACTTACCCATGCTATCGCCGCGATACGCCACTTCATGGATGCCACCAGCCTGTCTAATACCAACAGTACAAAAATACTTGAGTTGGAAGATGAGCTCTCAACGAGTCTTCGTGATACTGTTGCAGGTCGTGATGAGATTGAAGTGGCTTCTTTTAGCGAAGATGAGATCCTGGCTTTGGGCGCGCTGTGTACCCGGTTAGCGGTGCTCTTTGGAAGCCGAAATATGACCTCGTGGATTGAAGAAGATGAGGGTGGGAAGCAGAGCAGTGCCTGGGATATTCTCAATGCTCTTATTGAAAGAGGAAGATTGGGATACAAAGATGAAGCAACCGTGAGATCTCTGAACATTTTGACACTCTCGATCTCATGTCTTTCACTATAGATGATCGAGCAGGCACTTCAAGTTCTCACATTGCATCTAATGTGGAAGGGTAAAAGTCTTGCATACGAGGCGGAACCTACCCTGGACGATGTCCGATTCCAGGAAAAACTCGTCACACAACGCGAAACACTCCTCGAAAAATTAGTGGAATATGCAGTTGGCACCCAGTCAAATACGGCGGACAGTGTCAAGAGAGCAGTGAGTACTTTGATGCGTTCAAACTCCACATTTAGCGCTGATGTTAATAATTGAGGCATTCAAAAATCTGCTCGACCTTCACGTCTTATTTGCTCCTGGAGCAACTCATGATGCAAATGGAAATCCATCACCCATGGCATCGATATCAATAACGTTCGACGACGAAGTCCAGTATCGTTGTGCGGGATATATCCAAGCCGAGATTGAACGATACGCAGACACTCTTGGTTCAATTGATGATGATAACGAACAAGAACATAATCAAAGCGGAGATGAGAGTGGCAATGAGCAGCCTGCGGAAGATGCTGATGGCAATACTAATACTAATCTCTCGAAACGAAAGAAGCGTGAGATCGAAAGTACGTTATACCTTTTTTGTCCCACGTATATTATATATATATTGACGTGATTTTGGATAGTTGATGTCTCCTCACGGGCTCAGTTAGAGGAGGAGTATTTGTTCATCGATGTTATGTCAACATTCCTACGAGCAATACGTGCCGGAGCTATCCATATACGCCATGGTTCCGTCATTCTTGCTCATTATGGCAGGTTAGGCCCTGCCTTTGATGCCTGTTCAAAGGTAGTAGTAGACGTCCTTCGCGAAGAGGGAATGATGAAAGATCACGGTGACATCATTGTGGGTGTCATTACCCAGGCTTTGAAAGAGGTAAGTTTCAAGGCTTCATTAAATTTTGTCTCTCAACTAATGTTGTTTTGCAAGTCATATACCCTTGTACTCGATGACGTTGTTGGCGACGAGACTAATTCCGTGCAACTGGCGAAACTGCTTGCGACATGCTTTGTCGTACGGGGAAGCCAGCTGTCAATCATTCGCCGTCTAGATAGTCAGTTCGTCGTTCAAATTCACACGGAACTAGTGTCATGGATTGTCAAACGTCTGTCGGTCTACGAGAGCAACAAGAACAAGAAGTCAATGAAGTTGGCTGTTCTGTTCTTCAAGGCGCTTGTTCCCCTGCTCGGTGTAATTCCAAGCAGGGATGCGTTGAAGATGTACGTTTTCAACAACAAGACATTGTTGATGTTCTGACATGAGACGTCGCAGAAAAGCGCACACGGACCAGATACTAGATCAAGCCAAGATTGAGGTCTCAGCTACGTCTAAAGTATGGGAACCTCAAAGAGCGTATGAGAAACGCTTGACAAATGCTATGTCCAAGGAAAAGGGTGAGTTCTTGTTTGGTTAATGTTTGAACAGAAATACTAATGATGGTTGACAGGGGCGACCGGTTCACGCAAGTCTAAAGCAAAGAAGGCCGCTGGTGGTGCAACGACTGATGAGGAGGGCACCGATGGTGAATTGGCAACTGAAAACGAGGCCAACGAGCCATCGCGACCTCGCCCTCGACCACGACCACGACCGAAGCGCAAAACTCGCTCACCAGCTGGTGAACCTCAAGAGGAACTTGAGCAAACTGCTGATGAAGCTATGGATGAGGAAGGAGATCCTACCACGCCCAAAGCTCGACCGCGACCTAAGACATACGGCAAACCTGCCGAACCAGCACCGGTGGCTGTTGATGAGCCTGTCTCACAATCAACAGATGCAGAGGCGGTCGTTGAAGACTTTCCTGAACCTTCTGCTAACGGGGTTGAAACCCCTAAAGTGTCGCGCAAACGTGCGCGGACAGAAGACGAGGATGAGGAGATGCAAGAAGCGGAGACTGCACTTCCTGGAGAGGGACCAGCTGATACCGTGCCTCGGCCGACGCCTCCTCCGGATGAAGGAGAAATACAACTACGCAGGAAGCGTGTACGACATTGATGATCAATTTGGAAGATACCCCGAACATTGTCCTAACTAATCTTATTTTGTTTTCCTTGCCTTCATGCTTTCTTGTGCTATCGTGTTGCGTCAATGTAATGGCAATTACAAAAGGATTATAACATTCATACATACAGGTTTGTGAGACTTGCTCATGCAATCTGGTGTACATACTTGAGAAATGAGTAAGGAGCGAGGGTATAGTAGTCCAAATTTAAGAGATAAGATGTCTAAGATTAGGGATTGGAGGGTTCAAATCCAGCCCGCTCTGTCTGAAGCCCACATGATGCTCGCATTGGCGGTCAAGGAGTAAGGATCTGGTGGCAAAGGTGCGCTTGGAGGAAGGGACGCGCGTCGTCCGGTGTTCGGTGGTGCATCATAAATCGAATAAGATGGGGAAATAACCTGTTGCTGGGGCTCCGAGTCACTTGGCAGGCCGATGGCGGAATGTGTCCGACGTGAGCGTTCGCTCACAGTGATGCCCAGCATATCATATAATTCGTCCTGTGCGCGCTGCAAAGCTCTCGTTTCCGAATTTGGTGTTGAGACCTCAGTGGAAACTCCCTGATCAGAAGAATTAGCACGAGGCGAACACTATTTACTAGAAGAAAACGCACCGTGACTGTCGAACTCCTCAATGGTATATTGGTATTTATGTCGATAGGTCGACGACGAGGAATAGGCGGAACAGGAGGCCGATCGTCCACGAAAGTCGTCATTGCACTGGCAGGTGTATTAGGACCAAACCCTCTAACACTGCTCCCTGTCGACGCTCGGTCTCGATGGCTCGACCGTCTGCTACTAGCAGAACGTAACCCTGCCCTCGCTGCCCTCGTGCTCGACTTGCGAACAGCCATAACTCTCTCGAACCGATTTTCCACGTCCAGAGACTCAATCTTGCCTAACTTGAGGTCATCATACTCCGTAGCAACCTCCGCAGCATGCTTCCACGCGTCATCCCGTTCCGTCTCTAACGTCTCTACCTGCTGCTGCAAATCTCGCGCCGCCTCGAATTGCTTCAAAAAGCTCACATGCATCTTCCTTACCGCCATCGCTAGCGCACCAGACGAATGTGCCTCCACCAACTGTGCAAGCTGTGCCAGCTGCCCATCGAGACTATGCAGAACCTCCGTGGTCCTATCCAGATTCCCACTGAGCTCCTTCAGCTCCTCTAACTGCTTGAACATTGCATCCGGATCATGGGTGTCAACCGCTCCAAGCATCATATCAAGCAAATTTCCTCGCCTCCGAGCGAGAGCCTGATACTTGGCCATTGTATCACTACGAAGCGTTTCAAGCCTTTTTATCTCCTCCGGGATCTCCTTCTCCACCGTCTCGAGCTTCAATAACCTGATACCCGACGGTTCAGACGACTGCCTTATCGCACGAGACACGATACCCTGCAACTGCTCCGACGTCAAAGTCCACTTAGCAGCTTCGTGTGTTAAGCCGCGCCATTTTGGCGGGGGCGTCACAAACTGGGGAGTCGGCAAAGGCGCCGAGGGCTGTCTCAACGGCCGGGGTGGCTGTAGCTGTAGCTGTGATTGCGGTGGGAGTGGTGACTGGCTATTCACGGACGAAATAGACCCATTGCGTTCTCTCGTAACCGTCATGGCCGAATGGCTTGGTCTACGGGGACCCACAGGAAGCGGTGGTCGCGTCCTTCGCCTGGGTCCAACAACATGCCCATGCCCATACCC